>JAIEZT010001243.1:30079331-30301831 GCA_019594935.1 Periophthalmus modestus
CTCGCTGTGGAAAATGTGCTCTGCTGTTTTAGGAGTGAGCTGTGAGTTTTTCCATACAGTAGAACAGATTATATATAAATCTGTGTTGCACCTCCACAGTCATGTTTATATTTTTGTCTGTATTTCTTGAGCCTTTCTTCATATGTGCATTCTTTTGAAGTTCATTTTGCAGCATTTGCAGCAGTGTTTTGTATGTGTACTACTTTTGTATGGCTATACAGTTTTTTCACACCACTTTTGCACCAACTACTGTGTTAGCTTTCTGGCATGTCTTTTCAAAAACACATTGTATCTTTATTAGAAGAATACTAAATACCCTTTGTTTGTCAAGTTTGTCATTTTCACCTCTGCAAATATGACCCACAGCAATAACTTTACTCAGTTCTAACGCCCACAATGTGCATTACGTCCAGAATATCTTTTTTAGTTTGTGTTTTTTAATTAATTATTGTATTTTTATTGTTACTCAGATTTGTATTCATGGCAGTTCCATCATTTGAGTTCTTCGACTCTTTTTCTTGTCCTCCATTTGCAATACGCATGTATAATGTCTGAGGGACTGATGAATCGCACCTTGACATTGTGATACTGTGGATACTCTTATGTATGTGCCCGTCCCCCTGTGACCTCCAGGTCTGGACCCTGACATCTGTGAGTCACCCTCAGACAGATGCTCAGATGCCCCGCCCTGATGACAGCCCTTACACACATGCACACACACAGACGCACACACACACTCACACACACACACACACACACACTCACACATACATACATACACACACACACACACACACACACACACACACACACTCACATACTCACATACATACATGCACATGTGCACTCACACACAGATACACACACAGTCACACACACATACACACACGCTCACACTCACATACTACATACATACACGCACACATACACACACACACACACACGCACACACACACACACACACACACATACACACACTCACACACACACATATACATACACACTCTCTCACACACACACACACACACACACACACACACATATACACACACTCACACACACACACACACACACACACACACACACACACACACACACACACACACACACACACACACACACACACACACACACACACACACACACACACACACACACACACACACACACATACATACACACACTCTCACACACACACACACACACACACACACACACACACACACACACACACACACACACACACACATACACACACACACACACACAGACTGTCACTGAGTCCAAACCCTCAGACCATATGAGTCACTGCTCAGGATCGATCCACATTTCTGAACCTTCACTTCAGGATCTGGCTACAAGAAGGAAATGCTGCTTTTGTCTTCAGTTGTGACTGAATCCAGATCCTTATTTAAAATATAATAAATAGATATACTAATATATTATTTTAATTATGTTTTTTTATTAATAAGAAGAGGATCTGAAAAATGCATGCACATTTTAACAAATTAAAATAAATGTTGAGTCAAGTTTTTGTCCACAGATGAACAAATGAATTGAAGAACAAGTGAAGTGCTCTGGACCCTACCTGCATGACTGAGGGATTGCACAGACATTTTTATCTGATAATTTAATATTAAAAGTGACCGTTCAGTTAGTACTCGGGCTCATTATTGTTTTAATATTGTTACTCCTCAATTTACACAGGTCAGCCACTTGAGATGTATTGTCTCATTTTCAAGAGAGAGTAAATTTTACCTTGTAATGTTGCTTTTTAAAGGTCATATAAATCCTTTTTTTTTTTGCCTCTATAGGTGAAGTATTGATATGGTACATAGCAATTATCTGGTACCAAAAACTGCTAGTCATTCGTCATTCATCATTCATTCATGGTGAAAGCCACATGTTGTATGGTAAGATAATGCTTTCATATATTGTGTGGTTTTCCTTGGCTACACTTGCCTGAAAGTGAAGCTGTTTGCCTGGCTCCTTCCTGTGTGCTCTAAATCGCTGTTTGCTGCAGACAGTCTGGGGTGCAGAGCTGGGGGGGTAATGGAGAGGGGGGGTTTAGGGGGGAGGTGGTGGGCAGCGGACATGGCGGCAGGCCAGAATCAATTGGCAGTGTAATGAGATGGCCTGGTGCCAGGTAACCATGGAGCTGTACCCGGTGTGCCTGTCTGCAGCAGTGAGTTCAAAATTAAACTGAATGAATGAGTGCTGGGGAGGGGGCCAGGAGGGGGGCAGGGTGAGGGTCTGAAAATGGAGGAGTGGAGGATGAGTGAAAAAGGGAAAACAGCAGAAGAAGTTGGAGTCTGATGAGGCTCTGAGCGACATCAGAACCCGCTGCAGATTTGAGAATGGATCAACCCAACCGCCATGTTTACTCTGTATAATGTCTGCAACCGCAATCCAGTATCCCTGACTTCAGCCCGCGAGCAGTTTAGAAAATGTGCTGCATTGTCAACAACATGTAGGACAAACAGGTTACCCTTCAAGTGAGGTGCAATATGTCTTCTAGTCCCTGTATGTTGTTATGTGTTTTTTGTACGCTGCCTGCCACCTTTTATGTGCTTCACAGAATAGGAAAAAACCTTAACTCTGATGTACCAAATTATTCAGTTTTTCACAAATGATTCACAAATTTGACAGATTTTCTGAACAGTTTTTGTTATTGTGCTCGGCCTATTTATGGTATTGTTAAAATATTGGTCTGGGACTTTTCCTTCCCTTTACCAAGTAAAGTTTGTTGCGTAAAGTCATCTTGCAAGTTGCTGAAACGGATTCAGAAAAGTTTAATGATTCGCCCAGGGGAAATAAAACCCAGTGCTATAGCCGTTAATCGTGTAGTAAATGACTTTGCTCAGATCTCTATGGCCTCTTTGGTGCATAGTATTTTACTGTAGCATCTGTCTGCGTTGGGCCCGGCCATGTCCTGAAATGACCTCTGCATTAAGTGAGCCTGAGGTGCCGTATGATATATGCATTAAAATGGCTTCATGGCCCGTGCACAGCGCGGTGGAGAGAGCCCAGCCTGAGAGTCCAGACAGTGGGCGACATGTCTGTGTGCTGTGGATTAATGGGAGCACTGGAGAAGGTGCCGCAGTTGTGCGTGAGCAGAATATTTGATGTGCCCAGAGTCGGGGAATTAGAGGCAGGAACAGTGAGGGACAAGAAGATGCAAAAAACAGGTGGTAATTCAGTATATAATATAGGACCTGAAGAGTTTGCTTGACCTTACTGTTTATGAGACGTATCTCTACATTAATTTTAGTGTTAGTCTGAGTAACTGTACTCCAAAGAATGGAGCAGCTTTAGATCACCAACCTTATGTACAATATTGTGTTCAAGCAATACTGCACTGTCCTCACAGTTTGATCTGAATGCCAACTGAGTTTTTGTTCGTTGTTCGAATAATTTTACTGGGATTAAGAATTCTACTTTTTCTCAAACTACATCAAAACAATAAAATGAAACAAATATGTGCAATGCCTTCTGGTCCCGGGTTGTTCCTCCCGCCCTCCAGGTAGCTGCTCGTGTGCTTCTGGACATGATCGTTAATGATTGCAGTAAGGAGCTACTGCAGAGATACTAAATGTTTTCTTTCATTGTTTTGGAGAGTCTGTGCTGATGGCAACACGCTGGTCCTGTGCAAATAACATGCTACTGAAACATTACTTGGCTTTATATTTATGAATTCTTTACAAAAAGTAACTATTTTCTTAATCAATTAAATGATCAGTCCATTGTTCAGTGATGCTTTTATTCATGGGTTTCAGGCATAACGATTCCTTCCTGTTTTAAAGGATTTGGTAGGGCAACAGTCCTACCAAATCCTGTAGTTATAGCAGTAACACAATTTAAAATATTATATCTGTTGATTGGGGAAAGGTGCTGACAACATTCTTCAGGAAGGAATACTTACGCCTGAAACCCAGTGAATAGTGTGGACAGCTGGGTAATGTAAAGGTTTTTTGTTGTGACAGAGACCTTGGTTCAGTCTAGACAACAGCAATAATAATAATATATATTTTAATATTAGTTTATATAGCAGTTTTCAAAACACATTAAATATGCAAATATCAGTTCAGATATGATGAGCATTTATCTCTTGGGTCAACAAAAGCCACTTTGGATCACTAGGTCCACAACTAAAACCTACTGGCCTCAAAGCCAAGTTCTGAATGAACATTAGGGAGAGATTTCTGAAACACTGCCCCCCGTGATGCACAATTGGTTTGTAGTTGCCTTCAAAGGACAGTCATTTTCTTTTAAATAGAATCCCTCAAACCAAAAGACTTGGTGCTACAGTTGTATTACACAAACATGTAAGACCCTGGTGTATAAATATCATCACATCATGAACATTACAAACTGTATTTGATAATCATATTTGTATAAGGAAAATGTTTATCTTTATTTAAATTCAAACTGCTATGATCACAAGCTGTCTCATTTGTGTGACTTTTTCTGCTGCATTTGCTTTGGTTCATCTGGATGCTGTACCGTGTGCTCTGCTGGCAGGTCTATTTTCTTTCCCAGGCCAGAGAAGCGGAGGGTTACCTTGTCAGAGGTCGGGGTTATAGCTGTGTTGGCCTCTGCTCACATCACCGTCTGTTTTGTGGAGGTCTTTTTCAGTCTAACGCGCTCACATGGCTCTTGGCACTAACACACAAGTCAAATGTGTTCATTTAGATTCAACCCCTGATCGTGGACAGGACTGCAGACTGTTGGCACACAGAGGGAGACCAGGATCCAGGGAACTTGTTATCAAGCTAATAAACACTGTAGCTGATGTACAAGATCTTTTTTTATACTGCTCTATACTGAGAAGGAAAAGTATAAAAACAAATAGTAAAACTTGTTGCATGTGAGACTGATGTTGTGGGTTTGCAGGAGGGTTGGACTGACACAGCTGTGTCCCGCTCTACTGAGAGGGGCTCAGGACAAAGGGCAGAGATGCTGCTTGGATTGGCCAGCCCACCCTCAGAGCAGGACGGCCAGCACTGCTGCCTCTGCCGGCCCTCAGCCATTTTGGTGAGACGAAGAAGTTTCGCCTGTGTAAAAGCATTAGTCATTGTGCCTCTTAGAGTACAGCGTCTCTTCTTTGGAGACATGTTTGAAGGTAAAACTCCAGTCCTGACTTTTTACATGAAGTTTGGTCGGGCTCGCGCCTCTGGTGAGCGTCTCTGCTTAGTATTTTTGTTCATGCTGTGCTCTGCTTCAAATCAGAGAAGAGGGTTCTTCCTCTGATTGGTCCATTCCCAGTGTGTCTTTTGAAGTCATATTTTTCTGATTTCTCTATTTAATTGTATGTAATCTATAAAGAAAAAATTGAATATGCCCCGACTTTGGCAGCATTAAGAAGAGACAGGGCTGCAGCTAAGGATCCTGCTGGGATCCAAAAAAACCACGCCGAATGAAGCACTGAAAAAAAGAGAACAGCCTTCCTTTGCTTGGTCACAAATTCCACTTTCTCAGTGGCCAGCCCTGCGCCGCCACTCCTCCTCATCCACATCTCACCGCATTCAACCTTTTGCCATGTCTGCCTTCCGTACTGTTTTTTAAAAAACGATTAGATTTTTTTTTCATTGCGGAAAATAGGAAACGGAGAGTGGGTTAGAAACTGGAGCAAAACGACTGGATATTGTAATTTTACGGTTATTTTGTGTTATTTAGCGATATTGTAAATATGTTGTATTTCTCAGCAGACTGTAGTACTCTGATTGTGCCACGTGCTTGTTGTGCGTACGCCGCCTCTCTCTGCGTCCCCTCTTACTGTTTGTGTTGTTGTTCTAGGTGTGCACTGGCCTACTGTCCTGCTCCAGCTACAGGCTGATGCCACAAGACCCTCAGCGTGCGCCAGGGGTATGTGAAACATTTACCTTAAACATCAATCTTTGACCTAATTATTTAGCAAGACTTTGTTTTGATTTTCAGATTGCGTATTATGTTTATTTTATGGTTAATGTGGTTTATATTTGCGAAATAATTTTGCGGTTTTCGCTGTTTTTCAAGGAGTCGCTGAAATATATTATTATTGTATTATTGGGAAAATTAACAGTTCATTCTCATTGTTTTTTTTTGTTTTTTTTTAGCATTTTTCATGAAATGTTTTTTGTTCTTTTTGGTTTGGCAGACTTGCACTTCATAGTTGTTGTTTTCTTTTTTTTTTTTTTTTTTTTTTAGCTTTTATTGATTAATCCATGTTTACATTTTGCCTTTTTAAGTAGCTCTTTTTTATTTTTTGTGTTTTCTAAAAACTTGGAAATACACCTTGACCTTGAATTTATGGTAGTAGGTTATTCAAAAATGCTATTGTCCATTTTCAATTTCATTTTTTTTTTTAATTCTAGTGTTGTTTAAACTATCTTTCCAAAAATATGCTTGTTTCTCAGTTGCTTAAGCGTAATTCCCACTTTAGTTGATACAGAAAGAGTAGCCTGACTGCTTCTGTGAGTGATGCTGAGAGCCAGCTGCCGCAAACCCGTAGATCCGAACTTGTGGTGACTGGCTGCACAAGCTCGTGTCTATAGGTATGTGTCTCCCTGGTGAACACAACACCTGTCGCTGTAGTTTAACACCTGTCACTCTTGGTTGAATAGAAGCAGGCCTTATCTGGGTTTTTCTTGAACCATTACATTTGAGTGGAATGTTCTGTGTAAGTCATCAGGATCCTCCTCGTCATTATGATGCAGGCCTCCTCCCAAACCAAGAGGGTGGGACCAGTCTGTGCCAATAAGAGACACTTCACTTCTGTGATGTAAAACTACAGTCCATCAAACATGGACTGTTCTGAAAAAAAGAAATCATAACAAATTATAAATGAAGCAAGGTAGTAGCTCAGTGAGACCTTAGTATTGTGTAAGTATTAGGTATTGTGCACTGTTGAATGCTTCATGTCTAAATGCAGTTTAGATGCTTTCTGTTTGCTGGTGTTTCGCAGGCTGAGGTAGTAGGTTGTATAGTTCAGAGTGATATCAAAGGAGATAACTGTACAGCCTCCTAGCTTTCCCTGAGAAACACGCAGATCTCTTACCTTGGGATTAAAAAGGCAGAAACTTATAATACGTAATAATAATTTAAAATAATAAATAACTAAATATGGTAACAATAAACATGGCATCCGGCTTTATTTGTTGACTATTTAGAGATTAGAGGTGGGCAACACTGATAAAAAATAATATCACAGTATATATATTCATATATTTTTTGCGTTATATTTAGACGACACTTTACCAGTGCATCAGGAATGTGCTTAAATGTGCCTAAAATGTCTTGGTTGAGTTTCAAGTCTGGCACAAAACATAACGACTGTAAAAAGAGAAAAAATATCACTTTAAACCCTTGTTTGGTAGATTATATTGCCTAAATTCTCAATATTCAAATTTTACGTATCTCCAAAACAACTACTACGAGATTATACATTTTTTAATACTTCCAGCCCCCCTAACATATATAGATATGATGCACACCCGAAAGTGTATTTAATCAGCATTGAAATTGCGTAGTTAGAAAATATATGGTCAAGTATAAAACATGTGAGATATTGGCAGTAAAGCTTGTGGTTAGCACTAATGGAAGAGATGCCACTGGAGGGAAACGCCATACATCCACAGGGGAAGAAGTCAGTTACGGGACCCAGTTATGTTCAAAGTTCATTTTCACTTTACCAAAGCTCTGCGGTTAGGCACTGCTGGGATCAAAAACACACACAATTGCCAAGGTTGTGGACAACTATAGCTTTGTTAATAGTTTTGACAGTGAGAAACATTATAGAAACCATGATAACTCTGTGGTTCCCGAGTGGAGTTGGTGAGGCTCTCTGCAGGCGGTAGCTAGTTGATTTAGAAGATATAACTTCAAAATGATCACACTGTATCTGATCTTCTTTGGAACTGATAAGAGCGTATTTTAGTGAATCTCAGTCAAATAAAAAAGAAATGTGACTGAACCAGATTTTATATGCTTTGCGAATTTAAATGATTACAGATGTAATTCTGCTTTGGGGGTCCCAGGCTGGTTGCATGTATATTTTGGGGGTCCCGGCCTGAGCAGTTTGGGGACCTCTGCCCTAGACAACACTTGGTTTCTGTACAAGACTGCAAAACATGTATTTAATAATTCCCCTCTCCAAAAGTGAAATTAATCACATGCACATGCATGCCTTGGGCATTTCCACGGCTTTGCATTCAAATACATTAAATCATTTTCAGTCTGCAATTTTGTAGAGAGTTGGACAAATATATGTGTAATACATTGATTTATCTTTTTAAAAGTTTGTAATATTTAATTTGGATGGTTATGGGGTAAGGGGCCCTTTTACCCCCAGGGGGGGACCATGAGGGAGCTTTCTAAACATGAATTTTCTAACGTTCCACTTTTTTTTTAATTTAATATGTTTTTACTTTGGTAATTTTTTTTTTTTTGCAAAACACATTTTTTTTTGTTCAAACTGTAATTTTGGAAAGTGGGTTTACAAAGGGGGGTGTTAATGTGGTTTTTTTTACAGTATACACAGGAGGCAGCGAGGGGAGGGCCGTTGATTCTGTAAAAGGCGCCCAAAAAAAAAAAAAACAAAAAAACCCCAAAACCCACACCGTCTTGTGGGAATCTAAGGTTGTTTAGATTTTTTGTCCTCCATTTGGGGACATTTTCTATAAAAAATAGTGCAGGTTTAGACTTCAAAAAAGGTTCTTAAATGGTTATTAGTTACGTTTCCACTGTTTGTGGGGCCCGGGGACTTCAGAAGGAAAGTGGGAGTGGATTGAAAAAGCTCTGGTGTTATTTACTGCGATTAACAAGGGAAAGGAAACCTTTTCTCGCTCTTAGTGGCATGTGAATGGTGTTGAGAAGGGGGGCACAAAAGGGCTAAAGGGGGCATTTTGGTGATGTCTTGACTAGGGTTTTTTTTTTTACGTGGGGGATTATGGCAAAAAAAAAAAAAAATATTGCGAGGGGGAAAAAAAAAGGGGGGGGGGGGGGGGGGGGACATATTTTTGTGCCGATTAAACAATCTTAATTGGGGGGGGGACAAAAATATAAACCCAATAAAAAGTCTGCTTAGCATTGATTGTGTTATTTAAACTTTATGGTTTAAACATGTTTAGGGCGAGTTTTAAATGGGACATCTATAAAGGTTTTCCCACTTTTCTCGGCCTTTTTGGTCATTTTTTCCTTATTTTCTCGTTTTTGTTAAGCCTCTGCAAGGCGCCACAGCTGTATTCAAAAAGTTGCTGGTAGGTTTAGGACGGAATTGGCCAAACATTAGCCCATCATCTCCTATCAGCCTCCCCTCCCCCCACAACTCAAGCGGGGAAAAAAAAAAAATCAAGGTGGCAAGTTAAAAAAGTGCGCGGTTGTTTCCACGAATTTTCCAAAATTTTTTTTCAATACCCAATTTAATTCACCACATATTAATTATACCGCAACAATTGGAATACATAGGCCCAGCACCCCTTTTTATCGATAAACCCAAAAAAAGCAGGTGGGAGGCTGCTTAAAGATTTTGCAAACTTTTTCCCTAAAAAAAAAAGCAGTTCCAGATCAAGTAATCTAGTGCTCTGGTTGAAGTGTATAGAAAGGAAGGGGCCTCTATTTCAAGGGGGGACTAGGGAATGGGAAATTCTGGTTGGGCAAGAAGAGGAACCACCCCAAAACAGGGCCTCTGTCCTTATCTTGAGCCACTTCCGCCCACGTGGCTGGTCGCCAAAAAAACTCCCCGCCCAAGGGGACCCCTTTTCCTCTTCGCTTTTCTACCCACTTTCTTGTTTTCTTAACCCCAATTGTTCCTATCCTTTACCCCAAAAAACAACAAGTTTCCAAATGGGGATCATTTTACAAGGGGGGCATTATTTCAAGACTGGGTTCAAAAAAATAATCGGGTTTTTGCAAGGCCACGGGGGCAGGGGAGTCCAAGTAACAAAGTTTTTCACTTTGGGAAAAAAAAACCCCCACTTGTCTTGCCCTTTTTACACCCTCAACTCAGGGCCCCCCCCCTTTTTCCGGTTTTCCTTTCAAACTGTTTCGCTCACACCCAAACCTTTCTGATTTTCCTCCCATTGCTCGCTTCAGGCACCTCCCCCCACTCTGACCCCCCACCCACCAGCGGCAAGAAGGGGAGTTTCCCAAACCCAACTGGGAATTTACCGGGGGGGGGACTTTCCAAACTCCTTACTACCCCCAAGGGAATTGTAGATTTTTTTGGGAAAGCTTGCAACAAAAACGACGATTGTACAAGATAAAAAAACTTCCTTTAGTCTTATCTTTTCCTTTGGCTTAGGGCCTACCGCCTTTTTTTTACTTCGAACAACTTTTCCTGTACATTTTTTTTTAAAATTCTTACGGGCGGTGTGACCATTATATGATGGGGGGGACTTTGAAAAAGCTATGAAAGGTAATGAAATAAATGGGATTTTACTTTTAGATTGCTTAAGGCGATGACCATGTTGGGACAGAAGGGAAGGGGGTAGGCGGGGGGGACCCCTCTGCTCTTTGGGGGGAATTGCAGAAACCCCTGAAGCTGTTGCACGCATTACTAGTAAGCAAGGGCCAAAGCAGGAGGAAAAAGGGGCACAATTAGGGAACAAGGGGGAACAGGGAAAAATGCCATACCGGGGAAAGCAGGATAAAAAAAAACCTAACAGCGTTTCAGTTCTGTTATTGTTTTGGGATTGGAAAGTATTGGGGGGGTTGAAAACAATAGGGTGATTTGCAATAGGAGGGGAGAAGCAAAAAACAGGCGGATAGGATTTTTATTTCCAACAAAAACACTTGATGGGAATTGTTTTACCTTTCCGGGGGAACTGTTTCCCATGTGTTAAAAATTCAATCTGAAAAAAAAAAATTACCAATAACATGTCTATTATGGTTTTTCGCAGACGTGTGGAAAAAACCTTTAAAAGGGAGTGCCAGGTTTCGGGAAGGGGTGCCATGTGGGGCATTGGGATCTTCCCATTTAGTAGTGTTGGCAAAAAAAAACCAGGGTTGGCACGTGTGTTGGGCTTTTTTGTTTCTTGCCTTTTAAACCACTTGGCTTTATTTAATTTATTCATTTTTTTGCTTAAACCTCCTTAAAAAACATTAAAGGCATTTTAGTGTTTTAGGCATACCTCTTCCTTGTTACATTTTTATGGCATTTTCCCTGTGAGGCATTGTGCCTTTCTTTTTTGGCCCCACAGCATTCGTACCAAACAAAAAACGGGTTTTTTGGCCCAAAAGCTTTCTTATTTTTAAATCTAATTAAGGGTTTTGGATTTTCATTGCCATGTTTCCTTGGGGCTTGTTTTCGGTTTTGACGGGGGGGGGGGACTAACATCTTAAGAGTCCAGCTTAAAACCTGGCCTGCCTTTCTCATCTGCTGTGTGTTTAATCTGTTTCTCCTCGGGTTCCGGGGCCCGGGGGGGGGGGCCGGGCACCATGGTAAAAAGGTTTTGCATGTTTTCTGAAAGCAAGCCAGGGGGGTGACGGCTAGGGACCCCACCCACAAAATCTTTGGCTGCTTGGGGGGCCCCCCTTTCCTCATGTTGCGGAATCAAGGGGCATCCACTTCACTGCCCCACCCAAGCCTAATGCTTAGCAACTTACTAAAAAAAACCTCTTTTCTGTTCTCTCTTGCAAAAGGCTCAATTTCCCAAAAAAACACGCTAATTGGGGCGTAATTGGTGTCGTTTGCCCCCTCTCTTTTTTTACTCTCGGGCCCAATTCGCCTTTCCCCCTTGTGCATGCTTTGAGCTAGGGCTGGGAAAAACCAAGTGCATATTTGGAGAGGTTTACTTGGCGGCAAGGGGCCTAACGCCCCAATCCACTGGGGGGGGGGACAAGTCGGGGTGAGTTTTATCTTTTCCCTTTCCTTAAGGCCTCCCTACTTCTTCCTTCTTTGTCACATTTTTTCCTTTCCCATTTTCAGCTGGCCCCTCTCTGGGGCCCAACTTATTTCCTTGCCCCATTTAAAGTGGGGACTGAACAAAAGCTGCGGCCAGTGACCCAGGTTTTTGGCATGTGTGTAGAGTAAAGAGAAGGCACATTAGGTTATTTCATAAAAAAGTAGGTTTACAAAGCTTTCTATTCTTTCCCTTTTTCCACTAAAAAACAAAAAAACAAAAGGGGGACCCCACAGTAGTCCCCACTATTGAGGGGGGCTCCGCTTTACTTTTACAAGGTTTTCCTTGTTTTTTTTTCATTGCGTTGGTGAGGGCAGCTGGGACCCACAGGGCCGTTATGTTGTAGGTTTTAGGGGAAAAAGCCAGACGGGTGTTTTTTTATTTTCAATCCTTGTTAACTCAGGACAGTTATGGGCCCAAAAAATCCTTTTATTCCTCCTTATGGGGGACATCAGTGATTATTTAAAAAAACTGCTCTGAGTGGGCATAAAAACCCAATTTCATTGGTTTTAACAAAACCGGGCCCCCCTCTGTTTTTGCTGTTTGTCGTGCTGTTTGAAAACTGGACTTTTTGCATGGAGGTTTGAAGTTGTATTTGCGGGGTCCAAGCCCGGCTTATTTTGCCCTCCTCCTTTCTTCCTTTTCTGGCATTTTGGGGGGCAGTATCAAGGCATTTTCTGTCTTACATCGAGAATTACTATTTATTAAATGAGGTTGGGAACAAAAAAAAAAAAAAAAAATCAAACCATTTAACCACAGAAGCCAAAGCGGGTGGCTTGGGCGGTGGGGGGACGTTGTTGGCAACAAAAAAAAAAAAAACTTTGATTCATTTTGCTGTTTGTTGGAAAAAAAAAAAAAAAAAAAATGAAACGCTTTACAGCAACCAGCTTCTTTTACCATTTTTACCAGTGGGGAGAGAGGAAAGCTTTGCCAGGGTGTCTTCTTTTTGCTTCCGGTTCAGAACAGCCATAGCAAAAAAAGCGTTGCAAAAAGGCTGGATGGGGCTATATTTGTTACGTCGGCAATAGGTATAAAACGGGCCCCCAAAGGGGGAAAAAGGTAGGGGCTATCTTTCTGTTACCCTCTCTTCTTCCTGGAGGAACCCCCTTGAAACTTGTGGCGGTTTTTTTGCTGTCCATTTGTGGACACGGGGGGGTGGGTCTGGGAAAAGCTGCGAAGGGGGCACTTCTCACATATTTCTTAAGCTATCTAACCAAAAAAGAAAGGGGGGGGAACAACATGGGCGGGATCTTTTTAACCACAACCAAGGCTCGGAAGGAAGACGAAAAGAGACGGAAGAACTTTTAAAAGGCTCGTTGGAAAGGGCCAACAAAAAAAAACAGGGGAGCCTTGGGAATTCGGGATCCCGGGGACCCCAGTTTGAGGAGGGAAAAAAAAAAAACTAAAAAAAACACAAAATTAAGTGGGGGGCCCCAACGTTAAAACCAACAGGGCGGGGGAATATTAGGTTTTCCCATTCCAAGAAATGGAGGTGGGTTCCCAAGGGAATTAGGAAAAAAAAAAAACACGTTGGGGGCCCAGGGGCGGCCGCGGGGAAAGGGGAACAAAACTGGCTTGGGGGAGGGATTTGTTTTGGGTTTATTGGAAGCGCCAATGTGGGACCAGATGGGGGTATTCCAAGGGGGGGGGGGGGGGGGGGGACAAAAGGCTCAGGCCCACGGGGGAAACCAACCACAGTCCAACGGGCTTTTACCCCACTATTTTCCCGCCCCAATTTTGGGTTTTTTTTCATATTGTATGGAAATTGGAAATAAGGACTGGTGGGGGGAACTACGGAAAAAAACTCATTCAAAAGTTGGACTTATTAACCAATTCACATTCAAAGGCCCAATTTGTAACCAATGGGAGGGCGGACGGGGAGGGTCACCAATTTTACCACCTTTTTCAAAAACAGGGGCAGGCCCCACAGGGGGGGACCATAACAACAACAAAACATTAAAATGGACTGGGTAGTAAGCAATAATAAAGAGTTTAAAAAAAAATAGATTTTTACAAAAAAATGTTCTTTTTCTTCAGGCCTTCCCAATTGGAAGAGCAGGCCAAACGTTTTTTGTTTTTGTACTGGTGAGGGCGCGTCCACCCCCCCAACTTGGGGGACAGCTCAGTAAAATTTGTGTTTGGGACCTTCATGGGGAAAATTTTACTTCTTCGTTTCCCCTTTTTGGATACCAAAGGGGGGAAACGCAAATTAGTTGGGAGTGTAAAAAAAATTATCTGAAAATTTATTTTTTCTTGAGCCTTCAACATGAGTGTTTGATTTTATTTTACAAGCTGATTGCAATTTAATATTTTTATTACCTTCACTTGTGATGGTGTTTAAAAAAAACCAAGCTTTTGGCCCCCCCCACTCAATGGTGAAGGCATTAAAACCCAGGGGAACGGGGGTGACCAAAATAGGAAGGAAAGGGTGGGGGGTGAAGGGGGAGGGAAAAGAAATGGGTCTGTTGGGCATCGTTTTGAGTGGTTATTAGGAAGGCTTTGCAGAAGGGGGGAATTTAACAAATCCCAAAAACATCAAAGCAAACAAAAAAAAAATAGATTTTGCCAAAAAATTTGGGGACCCTTTTTCTTATGGGGGCCCTAATGGTTTTTAAGGCCAATATTCTGGCTAGCGGTTAACTAACTTTACTGGGGGACGATTTAAACAAAAAACCAATTTTTTTTTCTGCTTTTAAAACATTGAAAAACACTGTTAAAAAAATATGTCCCTGTTTTGTTTTTTTCCCGGTTTTGCAAAGTTCCCTAAAACCCCTTGAAACCACATGTGTATTTTTCCTTTCCTTCGCCAAGGGCCCCATCGTGGCTTTTGCAACCCCCCCCCCAAGCATTTCACAATTAAAATGTTTTTATTTGTTTGTCCCCCATTCTTTCCATTAAGTGTGGGGCGTTTCCAGGGTGGAGCGGCAGTGACCCAGCGAGAGTGGAGGTAGCTCTTTGACTTCTATGTAAAAGCTCTTGATTTGAGCAGTTTTAGCTGTGCCAAAGCAGGCCCTTTGACAGCTTTGGTATCAGATTTAGAAAACTTTGTTAACACATGGATCTCCAACTCTGTGACAGATTTGTATTTCAAGATTAGCGGTCACTCGATTTTAGATCATTTGATCAATGAAGTCTCAATGATATCTCGGCTAAATATACCACTATTCTTTAATGATAGGCTGACTGTTATGGGCTGTCATTGAGTAGGTTGTGAGGTAATTTCCATCAGCATTTCTTCAATTAAAAGTCTAAAAAAAAGATATTTTGCTTGCCTAAATATTTTTCTCCACTATCTTTAATGCTGGATGATGTTATGGCTGTTATTGAGTAGGTCTGAGGTAATAATTGGCATTTCTTCTTATCACGAGTACAGGTGTGGGTGTGTGAATGTTCTCGTCTCCTTTGTGAGTTTTGGAGGTTTTTTTACTGTTCAGTATTTCTCAGTTCTGTGGGGTGTCCTTTCCAGAAAGCAGGTACACAGGATATTACATTTTGTTACCTAAATAATTTAACTTGTCGGCAGTGTTTGGAGATAGCCTTGGAGATTAATTAGATTTGAGTACTGAGTATTGCATTTACAGTGATGGCCTGGTCTTGTTGTGAATGTTGAATTGGCCTATCAGACCATGTGACTTGGGAGAACAAGTCTCGTTTTGTAGAGTTGTCATTGGTGGGGTTTTGGTTGTCACTTCCTGCTCCCTCTCCGCGTCCCCGTGTGTCCTCTGATTTCAGGATTTGAGGCTAAACTCGCTCTAGTCTTTAGCTCAGCAGCAGCAGCAGAGGCAGGTGTGTCTACCCCTCCTTCCTCTTCTCTTATCACTGCATTACGGCAACTCTGACTACAGGCAGCCATTCCATTGTTCTGGTGGCCCAGGTACCTATCGGTGCTCCGGTGGGCACTGGCGCCACTCTGCCCACCCCGCCACTCCATCGAACAGGGGCTACATATCACTGTGATACTTGGCACCGAAGCTCCCAGAAGCAGGTTACGCACGTGGCTCTAAGTTTCTCCCTGGGCACTGCTCAGTCTCTGCTGCAGAGCGCCGCCATCTTGTTCCTGCTTGTGCTGTTAGGAACGCTGCGTCTAAAATAGTCAAACCCAGCCTCAAGCGTCTGCCAGCCTTTATGCTATGTTGTAGCTTTGTCAGTGTTTTATATTAGTTTTGTTTTTGCACCCCTTTGAGCAAATGATCAGGATTTGAGTTATGTTTGAATCTCATTTCTGGTGTGTGAGAAGAATAACAAAAATAATGTTCTCTAACTTGTGTGCGAATTCAATCAATACACATTTCTCAAATCATGGCACGTTCTTTCTTAGGGAAAGGTGTGGCAACATACCTCTTAAGAAAGTTTTGGCTTCTTGTTTCATATACTGTGTTTTCCTATATGAGAGTTGAACTTTTTTTAAAGATTTTTTTTTTATTTTTACTTTTTTAACATTTGCAATTGTGACCATATTTGAGATGTATGTTTTCAAATCAAGATTAAGTTCACAATGCACTGTTTTAATCTGAAATGTGGATTAACATTTGAGAAAAGACAAATAAGTGCAAAAGTAAAACAAGAATCCAATGTATTGTGCCGCCCTGTAGCAGCCTGAAGTAGCAGCTTACCCAAATTCACTATTTTACATGTGCGTTCCGTGTGTTTAAAATGTATGATTTTTATCTTTCCATCACTCCAATTTGTATACATGGCACATGGCTCTTTACATACATGCCAATAATATGCATTGAAAATGTTTCCACATGATGAAATAATGATGAACCTTTGTACTCTGCTTTGTATAAAACATGGAAGTGTAGGAGGAGTTCAGAGTTCAGACAGGCTTCAGTCAGTTTGCCAAGATCCAAGTGGACTAATGAAATCCGAGGGAACACGATGAAAACAAATCCTCTCCTGGGAATAAAAACACAGCTTTACATTCAAGCTTCACATTTACATTTTTGTCTACCATAAGGATTTCAAGTGCACCGGGTCGCTTGTTACTGGCTGTTTAGAACAATGCAAAAAATACGCCAATCAATGTGGATACCTTGAGCTTTATACATTAACAGGCCAGTATAGAGAAGATTATTTAAACTTAACTTAAGTTTAAACTTAAACTTCTCATTTTGGTGGTCGTGTTGTCATCTAAGGTACAGGCATTTAATATGAATGCTGGTTGTTCCAATCTTCTACCCTGGAATAAAGCTATTTATCTTATTTATTAATATTAAATAAATTCACATTATAAAGCACCGAATTACATGGAAATGCAGGCAACAATACTCAGATATAATATCAAACGATCAATATGACCTGCACGTGTATCTCGTCAATATCTCTAACTATGTTTTGAGATACATCTTAAATCATGAGAAAATCGTATTGTTGCATCACTAGTTACTGACAACCATAAGTCTCTTAGCCTGTTTGATTTCTGCCTGTGTGCTAAGTGGCTAAATGCTATAATGCTAACAGTTTGAATGCTGCTGTTCTGCCCCTTTGCCACAGTGCAGTGAGTTATGTTTGAGCTGCGGCAGACAGAGATTGCATGACATGGTGTAGTTTGCGCGTGGAATGTAGAAAGATTTTGGGCGCTCGTGATGAAGGCCAGATGTTGGAGTTATGCATAGGAAGTGGATTGTCTGTAGCTGCTGCTGAGAATGACAGTGATGCAGCCAGGCACCAGTCGGCTGCTATCTACTGTATAATCACATTATGGAAGCCTCTCGGAGAATATAACATGTACTCAAACAGTATGTACGTGCCGCGTTTGGAAAATAGCTTTCAGAAGTCAGCGAAGTGTAAATTCAAACTCAAAACTCAAAAGCTTCAAATACCATTAGCCCATTTCTGTAAAATCACCACGTCTTTTATAAACATTTCAAACTGCCTGCATGTTTTTATTTTACGATATCTGTTTTTAAACTGCACTTTGGTCTTTGTATTTCCTGTTGTATAACTCAGAATAATTGGTCTTAGGAAAGCCTTAGATGGAATGAAATTTGTCTAAAAAATGAATTGCAAAAGAGAGCTCTAGGCATGCACGTGTTAGCACATTGAAAAATGAAGTAGTTTGTATGAAACTATAAATGAATGATGAATAAATAATGGTGACCTGATCTGCTGGCCATACCTGACCAGTCCTCCTGTTGATCTGCACTGAGACATTATTTGTTACGGCTAAGTGCGCTTCCCCCTGAAAAGAAATAAAGTTCTATTGATTGATTAGTCTGGTGAAGGTGTATGGTATTTAGAAACATGGAGGAGCTCTACGTGGGGTCTCTACATACTGACATTGGCTGTATACATAGCATTCTGACAGGATAAAACATGAATGAAAATAGAAATGCATCCTCTACTACCACACCATACTAAGTGCATTTTACGTTGCTCAGACTAAAATTAAACTGAACCTGCATGGATTCTCTTCTCAAGCGAGTCAGACATTATATTTTCTCTTGTTTTCACGGTTATACTAGAGTGTGCTTTATGGATCTGTAAGTGCTGAAGAAGCCTAAGCATACAGAATGATCACCCACCCTGTACTGTAGCCCCTTTCCCCCGGCTCTCCTCATCTTACATGGGCCAGCACACATCTCCTGGCGCTGTGTGCATGTCCCGCGCACACACACCGCCTTTTGTTTGGAGTCAGACGGCATTGAAGGCAGATCCTGTGGCCGTTCTGAGGGGAATGTTAATACGGGCCTCTGCGCTCTCTGGGGACACGCAGAATGGACTGTGGCTGCTAATGCACTGACTGTCACACTATAGCAGCACTAGCGCCTCAGCTAACTCAGGCAATCACTCAACTACACTACCTTATCTGCTGGATTAGACAAGTGCCACTTACACTAGTGTCTGAATAGCACATGTGGTTGCATCTTAGAAAGTAATACTCTAGATGATATGGCAAATGCAGTATTTTACGGGGGAAATTGGAGATACAAACAAATTAACAGCCTGATAGATGATCTTAATAGAGTTTTCTTACAGCTTTGATTGAAGTTGATCACAATACATACACTTAGTAGCTTTGTAATCGGCTTTAAGACTGGTTAAATCTACCTGTTACTCAGAGGATGACAGAGGCTGACCAATAGGAGGAGTGTGGGGCGAAAAGAGTTTGAGCATAGATAAAGCTTCATTTTACAGAAAACACCATGACGATATGACAGCATCACCAAAAATGTATATTTCTATATATTTCTGGTAAGGTAAAACTAATAATTTTTTGCTGTACAATCCCTAACTCTTAGACCCCCCCCAGACACTTTTTTGACAGACATTTAACCCGTTACTTCTGAAAAAAAGAAAATGCCCGTCACAGGTAATACTGTAATAAATATAAGACGCCATACTGTTCAACATTACAAGCAACGCAATAAAATCTCCTTGGTGACAGCCTCTCATCAGAAAAGTTACAGAGTGCATCTTTAAGGTATCAATACTGGTACAAATTTGGGTAATAAAAACATTTACAGTTCTTTGATTTAAGAGTGCTCTAACAAATGGTCTTCATATGTAATCTGGCACAAAGGTAACTCACAACGAGAGTGCATCAGGAAAAAAAACACCATAAATGTTTTTACTGACCCACTGGACTGAAATTTACTAATTTGATGCTCTGAATACATGCTCTTTCTTATTTGACACTTATTTTGATTTACTCTGTGTATTGTAAAAATGTACCTATGCTTTACTATAGTTACTGACACAATTATCCAAGTGAATCATCCAACAAAAGATAGATTATAAATGTGTGTGTGTGTGTGTGTGTGTGTGTGTCCAACAAAAGATACATGTGTGTGTGTGTGTGTGTGTGTGTGTGTGTGTGTGTGTGTGTGTGTGTGTGTGTGTGTGATTTCACACAGATTTAAAAAGATGTGTGTCATGTTTGTGTCAATCACTCTGGTGCTCCCCCTGGTGGTGAGGCCCGGTGCTTGTTCTGTGTCTTAGTTATGTACATCCTCTTTAACTGTTGTTGCTGTGTGAATGATGCAGTTTCGTCACTCGCGGCTCCAGACTCCACTGCTACTGTACGTGTAAACATGAATGAAATAAAACACATTGCACTTACTCTTCCACTCCCTCACTCCTTTTCCCCTTGTGTTTCCCAGCTGTGAGCGGAGAGAAAGCAGCCCACTGTCCTCGCGCTGTGCCCTCCCCGACCAGCCAAGCTCCTTTCATAATGAATGGCAAGGTACGATAATAGCCTTCAGGTTGCCATAGAAATCAGACAGAGCCCCAGTATATGATGTGCTTTCCTTTTTTCACTGATGACACAAGACTCTCACAGGGAAAAGTTTCAACCCAGTGAACCCTGGAACTAAATGAAGTTTGTGGAACTAAAAGGGGTATTTTATTAAACTCAGATTAGGTCCAAAGCATTAGTTTTGGATAAAATGGAGGAAAAACGAACTAGGAAGATTGCAGCTATGACATACTCACAGTTTAAACTCAATTCACTGTTTTGTTGAACAAAGGGAAGGGAACAGTCAAATATTCGTCAGCTGTTTCTGCATCATTTGTCTGAGCTGCGGGGCTGCTTTTGTACTGCCTAAAATCTATGTATTTATACCCCAAGATTTAGTCATATTGACACACATATAGAGTAAATTAAAGTCGATGTTAAATGCAGAGTTTTTGGGGGGATTTTAATTTGCTTTGGTTTCTTTTGGGGGAATTTAAACTTTCATGATTAACTGTGCTTGAATAATAAAGTTTATGAGTTATGGCCTTTACTTGTTTGTGATCATTTAAATATACAGTATACATTTATCTTTGAATGCAAATAATACACTTTTCTGAATTTCATACAAGTCCAGAATATGTTCAGATACTGATTACTACACACACACGACACATTTAAGTGCTTGGATTTTTTTAAATGACATTACCAAAAGGAGAATTTTGTTATAACTTTTTTTAAAAAATTGAACTTGTCTTGTATCTTTTCTTTGTTCCTGCATCTCTTTTCTGCTCACATGATATTGACCACATTTTTAATTAACATAAGAAATAAAAGTGTACAGTCCTGTATGTTGTTCTTCTTTGCTGTTTTCATATTATAAAAATAACATGACATTTTGTTCAACATATAAAATACAGAATCTGTCGTTAACTATGTCTCATACTGAATAATTCAAGGCATTTAACAGTAGTGGAGTAAATGAGCGTCTAGTTTATTCTAGTTTTGATATCGATTTACTTCTAAGTACAAATAACAGTTTTATATGCAGCTTTGTGTCTGAACATGACTTATTAATATGCTTTGCTCTCTGGTTGGATTTTGCTACTATTATTCCAACAATGAACCAACTTTAAATCCTTTGATACTCTGGCTAAGCTCACAAAGTTATGTATTTGGAAGATGGTAATATGATAAAGCTGATTAAGTGGCAAAGGAGCTTAAAGAGAGTTGTGACGGCGGTGAGCTTTGTGTTTTAGGGTCTCCTCCGGCGTTTGGTTGTGTGTTCTGCACTTCAGCATCTTTTCAAAGGGTCTTCAACAGGAAAACATCAGCAGTGACCTTGACCACTTCAGTAAGTGTTGTATAAACACATTTATAAGTGCAGTCTATTAAAATAAACAGATCAGGTCATAACACTTATGACCATTTCTGCCAGTGACACAACATCCCTAAAGCGCCATAATGATAAAAACATGATAAACATGAGGTGAGGTAAATACAGAGCACAATGATCGTTTGTCCCTCTACAGCTAAAAAGTATATCTTGGTTTTGGGGGGAAAAATGGCTTCACGCATGATAATTACTAAATATACTATTGTTCATCTGTGCTAGAAAGATACATATTGAACGATCATAACAGACCCAGCTGTATAACCCACATGTATATACACATTTAAGTCCATTTCAGCCAAACATTTCTGGTTGAACTGTAAATTTGTTATTTTTATACTCTATGCTTTTATAACTATAAGTAAGTTACAGCCCATCTTCATAATTTCATATGAAGTGTAGCTGTAAGTGACAAAAAGTCTATAAGAATCTGTAATTTTACTGTTTATCTTGACGGATCCTAAAATGCATGTGTCACCAATAATGAGTCAGACCTCCGGTAACTGTCCCCCTTCCTGTCCTGCCCTATGGCCCTGTTTTTCACACGTGGGCTTGGCGAGGGTGCTTTTGGCCCAAGTCCACGTGGCACCAAAAGGCTGCAGCATTCCTGATGTCTGTGGCTAATCTGAGGTGTCAGTCTGTGTTAATGCTGCACGGACACATTCGAGGGCACATAGGGACTGGACGGACAGAGGGGCAAAATTAAAAACTCGTCCACAACATTCCTGCAGTGGTGGGTGTGTCCGTGTGGGTCACCTAAGGTTGAACAGGGGAGCTGGGCAGAGGTGCTTTACTGTAACGGTCTGACTCGGGCCATAGGGGGGAGGGGCTGCGGCGGCACAGGGGGAACACACTTCAAAGAGTGGACTTTTTTACCTTGTCTCCCCCCATTCAAACAGTGCTAAATGAGATTTGTGGATGCTTTTGTTTCTGATGTTAGACATTTTAGAGACAGGACAGAAGATGCCAAAAAGGACAGTTAATTATATAGTTTGTTACCAACTGGGCCATTTCTAGACATCACCCCGACGAACCCAAACTCACCAGAAGCTCTGTTGTTACTGCTCCCACATTTGTAAGGTCAGACTGTCACCTAAGTCGTCTTTTTTGGTGGTCTAACAAAAACCTATTCTGTCTCACTTCAGTAGAGCAGGCACAGATCCGTAAAACGTAACATGGAGGAAACTTCATCACTATACGTATATTCTCCTATAAAAATATCAGTATGTTTTATTGGACAAATTGCAGTGCAGACTGTAGCTCACAGCTGGGCCTGGATGGATCAGCCAGCCCCAGATTGAACATATTTATCTGAGGCCAGTGTGGTGCATGTGACATGTGCTCTCTCCGACTCCCAGAGGAGCAACGAGAGGAATGCTCCCGAGGTCAGAGGTCATCCGCCATGTTCACATGCACTGCTGTAGCCTGGCAACAGGTGCTGTATGTGAGCCTGGACACATACCAAAATCTGGTGCTTCTGTCTAAATTCAGTCTTAGTGTTTTGGGTGTCAATAATTGCATAAGCTATATATATATATATATATATATATATATATATATATATATATATATATATATATATATATATATATATATATATATATATAGGGCTAATTGCAATTTTAACATTTCAAGACTTGTAGCTCTGATCTGTTTCAGTAGTTAATGCTTTTACTCCAACCTTTTTTACAGTGTCCAATACTCAAGAGCCACATCTGCAGAGAAAGTGCGGTTGGACTGAGAGGTTGGTAGTGTCTTAGGAAAATGATAGCTGTTTGCCAAGGTATTCCTGCTGCCTCCTCAAAGAGGCCCCACCATTCAGTACTGAGAGGTCAACAAGTACAGTCCATTTCCCACAATGCCTTGGGACAATGAAAAAACTTAAATATGCAGCCTGGTCCTTTAAGATGGTGAGACAGGAGCTGCCTCACTCAGAGACAGATGGGGAGCAGGAGGGAGAGGAGTTTTGGGAACTGCGCTGCAGATTAACTTGTGTTTGTGCTGCGGAGCTGTTAACTTACCACGATTCATTTTGTCAAATTGTGGGTGTCAGTTTGCTGCTACACCTCTTAGAAAAAGACTTGTGTTGCTAGGAGAGGCTTCAGGCTTTTCTTATTGGCCACTAGGATGGCCCAATGAGAGCCCTGCCCCCAGCTGCAATGCCATAGTAGTACCCCAACATGCAGAGCTGATTAATATGTCAGACATGTTTTATGGGTTAACTTGAATCAGACGAGCGGCACTGAAAAGACTGCAGCAGTGCTTTAGTGTTTTGTGTAAGTCTATACGGAGAGCGTGCCGGCGGGAAATACCACAGCCACATATCGCACTCGGCACTGAAGGTCAAAAGATGCTCTGGATCCTGGGCTGGAAATGTGCACATAACATGCATACACAGCACACTGTAACGAAGAACTCACTCAAGACACAGTACAGACAAAAATAGGACGAGGAACATCTGGTTGTGTCTGGAATATGTAGAATACACTCAACACTGAATTTAGGGTCAGTTTATCTCTGTTTCAAGTGTTTTAGTGGATACACTGTAACTGTACAGTAGCACTCGGCCAAAAGTAAAGTATTAAATGTGAAGGCTCGTACATGTTTTTTGGAACACTTTTTTTTTTCTTTTTTTTTCATTTTTTAATTTGAAGAGCTTTGTCTCTTTTATAAAGTATGAAATTCACATTATTGCTTTGTGCACCACTGGAGGTACATGACACTGTCCTCTCCCCATTTGGGAAGCTGCTGGGAGTTACTCTGGAAAAGTAATTAGATTATTGATCTCTGATTACTCCTTCTGACTTTGATCACTTAAGAATACTTAATTTCAAATGTAATCCGATTGCTATTCATATAATCTAATTACAATAATCCTTACTACTTTCTGCTGGACACTGATGCACATGGATGGACAGTGGAGTATTTTAATGACTAAAATTCAAATTTTGTAAAATATAGTTAATGTTTAGACTATATTGTTGTAGCCTGGTGAACACTGACATGAGCAAGTACAGTGAAATCAAGAGGCTTATATAATGGTTATTTAACAAAAATATGAAACTCCCCATTCCCAGTCGACCGGTCACTTTACTCTTATTACAAAAACATTCTGTGACAGCTCTGTTTACAGCTTTGCTTAACACTTGAGTTTACACACCGGAGCTTCTTCTGGGATATTAATACATCAAACAAAGTAAAAATAAACACACTGACACAGTGTGCATCCACTGCATCTATTCAAGCTCCACAGCAGCCACAACAACATATCACAATGAAACACGCACAGACTGATTATGCAGCACATGGCTTCATTTAACACACATTTAAAACTGTCCACTGTGTCACATCAAACTAGTTTCAATTGGAAAAGAGGACTGCATTACATTCTGTTTAAATGTCAAATCATAAAGCTATTTCTGAGTCAAGTTGCAATTTGAAACCAAAAAGATTTTCTAAAACTGTTTTTTTTTTTTTTATATTTTGGTTGCTCTTGCTTTAAGTGATTGTAAATGTTTTCCTCCTCTGCCTTTGTTCACCTCTCTATGGGAATGTCCATCTGCTGTCTGACCACACACACAGCACAAGGAGCAGGGCTCTCTGCAAGAAGCTCTCAAATGTGCTTTTTACTTTGCTGTTTGCATATTAATAAGAAGACTAAAGCATTTGTATAGTTTTAGTCAATTTGCCTTTATGACCAGATTTTTAATATAAAACATAACTGTTGTCTGTTTATACTTCAACAATGGTCATAATGTTTCTGTGCAGACCACACCAGACTTTGCAGGTTGACGTTCTCAAAACTAGAATGTGCTGACCTCTAGTGCTTAATTTGGGCATTGCGTGTTTATTATTCACAGTTCTTTACATTCAATGGAAAAAAGTTGTTTACATGTAATTTTACTAGTTCATCTCAAATATTTGTACAAAATCTGTTAAAAAACAAAACTAAAATCTGTCAACTGGACAAAAAGTTGTACTTTGGACTATGGATCAGACGTGGACGACTGAGGGATTACACAGAAATCTAATCTGTTTATTATAATCGATACATTTTCTCATAGAAACAAAGTTCCCGTGCTGTTATTCAGTTCACTGCATACCGCAGGTCTTTGCCTGCTAGACAAGTCTGTTCACTTTTAAAGAACATTGTTGACATAATCATGTGAAACGATTGTGTGTCTAAAGCACCTTTTGCCCCAGTTTCAGAGGCGCTGATGAACTTGTAAATGGGGCTGTACATAAGCATGTAAACTTGGGTTAACAAAGAATGGAATCACAAACATCATTTAATGATATAAAAATATAAAATTTAATAGAGTTGTATCAAATCTGCTATAATAAAAATCACTGGTCATTGATACAAGTTGGTATTAAAACAAATACATGGTAATTAAAAAGTTCACATTTTCAAAATAAATGGTGAGTAACTTAAATGCCACTGAATGAGCAAACATGACGCACGTGCATGCAAAACATGCAAAACATGCTTGAAATAGCTCTTATATAATATGGGTTGTTAGTATCCCTTTTGTTGTATTGATATTGTTTTTATAGAAATATAATTTACTGACAAGGCCTTTTGTTACTGAACAGAATACTGGTTTAAAATGTGAGTAAAATATAGTAGTGGTTAGATAAGGCATTAGTGGGTTATACTGTTATACTGGTATAGCTGACATTAACGTCGTTAGGCAGAGGCACTGAAGACACCATGAAACCCATAGGGAATGTTCACAGGTACATTGGCTCTTCCCAGCTCCTCAAATGTCTTGGCATCAAGAACGAGGAGGAATGTCCCTTTATCCTACATGGAGGGAGAGGGACTTTCATCAGCTCATATATGCCGCCATTAACCGGGGTTGAACTGTATTGTATTGTTGAAAACTATGGTCTTACTTGTGTGGGGGTGAGGATGACGGACAGTATTACTCCATCATCCTCCTCCGTGGCATCAGGAGCAGGCACAAACACTGGCTCTGAAGGGTAAAAGCCCTGCTGGTACCACACCTGGGACGAGATCAAGACAAATGTGTCAGTTAAAGGTATAACCTGTAGTAAGATACTGAAATCTCATCTCTTTATAGCAAAAAGTTTTGAAAACCACTACAGAACCATACATCTTTGGTTTTTTGGCAGCTCTAATCTCACCATAATGTCTGGGTGATATGATCGTTCTTAGATTTTTTATTGACTTTTTTTTTTTTTTTTTTTTAAATAAAATAGCTGTCAGTATGTGGGGAAGCTGATTCTAAGTAGGCGGGAAACTTGCATAAATAAGTAGTCTTTCACTAGACAAATTTATGTTAAGGACGACTGTGGTTAGATGCAAAATAATTTAAGAAAATAACATAAACCGTTCACACAAAAAACAGAAAATTAGTAACTTAAATTAGCTCTGCAAAACAACCATGTGCACAACTTTTCTTGATCATGAAACAAAACTGAGTATTTTTTTGTATGTTAAAAATGGTAATTTTTTTCCCACCAAAGTAAAGTATAGGCTTTTACTGACAGAGGCTCAGCTGTGGACTCTCTCTTCTGTTAAAGACCCAAAAATATCACTGACACAACGTCTCAATTGAAATTAGTTTAATTACCTTGACTATCCTCAGTTTATCTACTTATTTGTTCATTTAGTTAGATATTTTATATAAACATAATTAAATAAATAATAAATTAAATACACAATCAGATCATTTAGTGTCTCATGTATAATTCCTAAATCTTTTGGGCAGCCATTTTAATAGAGTGGTGAGGTACTGGCTGTAGACCCCTAACCTAAAAGTCTTTCGGCTCTACCTCCCGCCTTTATCTCAGAACCAGTATTTCTGTGACTTGTCTGGGCAGTACCTTAAACGTTTTGTTGCTCAGATCCATCTTGATGAGTGAGTCTCCCACCAGATGTCTGAATCCACAGCCGTAGTAGTACTGGTACGGTTTGGTGTTACATCTGCGGTAGTTGATCTGAGGGAACTCCAGGCCACCGTAGTTCACCAGGTCGTCTCCATGGAGATCCTCGTGCTGACAGAACACCTGAGAAAGTGAAGGAAATATATGTATGTGGATTCTTACTTTGATATTAGAGCTGTCGTTGACTAGAGAAATTCAGGACCAACTTCAGACATGCTCTGTGCAGTGGTCAACTCAAAATGACTAGGATCAATACAAATTTTAAAAATCAGTTAATTTATCTCGTGCATTCTTCTTTCTGATGTGGTCCATATAAATTCTTACAATAAAACAATAAGACTAAACATGTGGTCTAAAATAGCACTGACTGATGAATCTAAAACAGTACTATTACATATTTTTTACTTTATGCACGTATCAGCTTGACTGCTCCCTAAATGTACATTTGTGCTGAAGTGAGGTTTGTAAACAGTGATTACCTTATCTTTGCTAACTTTCACACAGGTTGCCTCACTGTTAGGCCGTGTGTTGAGGTTCTGGCCTGTCGGTGTGTCACTGGTCACATTCAGAGGCAGAACAAAGCGTCGAGGGAAAGGCCTGCACAGTGTATTATACACCTGAAAGAATAGACACAATACAGCTTTTGTTAGAATCATACAAAAACTGCTTAAGTGGGATTGTCGTCATACCTCGTATAATTTTCAGTTCAGCCTAATCTTAAACCAATAGAGATTTAAAAAGGCTAAATACTAAGCTTAGCACTCATTAAAAATGTGTAATAAATGTATTAACCAGCAGAGAGGAGTGTACCAGGTTGTTGTTCCATGGCTCTTTTTTAGTAGTTGGCCAATGCATCACTATGGATGTTTTGCACACTGGTACACAAACATAGTGGAATTCAGAAGTTTTATTTTTTTGCTTTTGACTCTGAACTCTGTAGGCTGCATTTTGACTCAACTCTGTAGGCTGCAATTGTAGACTCTGACCTCTGTAGGCTGCATTTAGACATTTTGACTCTGAGCTCTGTAGGCTGCATTTTGACTCTGAGCTCTGTAGGCTGCATTTTGACTCTGACTCTGAGGCTCTGTAGACTGCATTTTGACTCTGAACTCTGTAGTAGCTGCATTTGACTTTTGACTCTGAACTCCGTAGGCTGCATTTTGACTCTGAGCTCCGTAGGCTGCATTTTGACTCTGAGCTCTGTAGGCTGCATTTTGACTCTGAGCTCTGTAGGCTGCATTTTGACTCTGAACTCTGTAGGCTGCATTTTGACTCTGAACTCTGTAGGCTGCATTTTGACTCTGAGCTCTGTAGGCTGCATTTTGACTCTGACCTCTGTAGGCTGCATTTTGACTCTGAGCTCTGTAGGCTGCATTTTGACTCTGACCTCTGTAGGCTGCATTTTGACTGCATTTTGACTCTGACCTCTGTAGGCTGCATTTTGACTCTGAGCTCTGTAGGCTGCATTTTGACTCTGAACTCTGTAGGCTGCATTTTGACTCTGAGGCTGCATTTTGACTCTGTAGGCTGCATTTTGACTCTGAAGGCTGCATTTTGACTCTGTAGGCTGCATTTTGACTCTGAGCTCTGTAGGCTGCATTTTTGACTCTCTCTGAGCTCTGTAGGCTGCTCTGTTTGCATTTTGACTCTGAAGGCTGCTCTGTAGGCTGCATTTTGACTCTGAACTCTGTAGGCTGCATTTTGATTTCTGTAGGCTCTTTTGACTCTGAACTCTGTAGGCTGCATTTTGACTCTGTAGGCTGCATTTTGACTCTGAACTCTGTAGGCTGCATTTTGACTCTGAGCTCTGTAGGCTGCATTTTGACTCTGAACTCTGTAGGCTGCATTTTGACTCTGAGCTCTGTAGGCTGCATTTTGACTCTGACCTCTGTAGGCTGCATTCACATCACACTATTCTAAACTGTCCATAGTTTTAACTGAGCTGTTTTTTTACTCTATGATTTCTGTGAGTTCTCAAACTTAGGAGAGTCCATCCTGGCACCTGCTGTAAGGATGACTGGTAAACAGACCAATCACAGAACAGCAAAGAGGTTTGTGTGGAAGCTCAGTGAACCAAAACAAACATGACGACGTGGACACGTGTACTTCTGCCTATTTTAGCGTCAGTATGGCTTGTTCCTTTGTAACACTTCGGCCAATCAGATTAAACTACTCATTATGACATTCTGCGTTTTCTGAACGTTTTCCGTGAGAGCCATATCAGATTGATACTATGTAGAACTCAGTTCAGAGTGACACACATATCAATCTGAGATAGGTTAGGCCTTATCCACATGAAATAAAAAAAATGGCACAAAGTTCATTGTCTTCTCTGAGCAGAAACACATGGAAATAAAATTCTTATTTTTTAGAATTGCTTCAAACACAAACATGTTGAAAGGACTATGCAACAACAGTTTTATAAGGCAGGTTTGTCGGCTCAGTCTTGTGCACTTAATAATCTGGTGCAATATTTGTGGAAATTCATATTTGGTTATTTCTCTCAAAATACTGAATCTCATATAGAGTTATATAGGTCCCTGACCTCCACCATGATCAAACTGTAAACTGAACACAATCACATCTAAACGCCTGTATAGATGCTGACCTGGTCTAATGCTTCTCCTGACCTGCGCAGGTTCTGGATGAGATAGTTGTTAATAGCATCTCCATCATCTGCACAGCACAGGTCAACCATCAGGAGGCCATCCTCCTCAAACGCATTGATCTGGTGGAAAGTGGACATGGCTTTGGTGTGATACTTCACTGGGCTCACCTGTAGGGGGCAGTATGGACATCAACACCATGTGGACCCAATTAAAACATGTTAAAGTGTCCTCTCTGTCATAGGATCAGACTGTACCTCTCCTGTTTTCTTATTCACTAAGTGAAACACAGTGTCGAGTTTAGGATCCCAGTAGATGCCTTCACCGAGGGCCTTTCCTCTGAGTTTGCATGTGACAATCTTCAGTAGGTCCATTTTAATTGGTTGTTCAATGAAGACCACATAGTTTTCTGACATAGCTACAGAAAAGATCATATTGAGTTTTTTAATAGCAGTGGCACATCACAGCAGACGTCAGTGACACGGGCTGAGCAGGTGAGACTTACCAAAGCTGTGGTAGTATGAGGGATGGGACTTGTTTGCAGGGATAATGGAGCAGAGGACTTTAGCTCCCTGCAGAGTGTCTGTTGCATCTTTTTTCTCAGGAGGGACACAGATGATGTTGTATAGAGCGCCTGTTATTAAATGTTACATTTGTTTTATTATACAGTAGAGCTGTGAAATCACAATTTGAGTTTGATGCAATTATCAAACTTTTTTGCAACATCCTCTGCAAAGAACAAAATGTCCTGTCTTTTTGTACCTGTAGTTTTAACTTCTAACAAACATGTTCTGAAATGCATGTGGTTAGTTTATCAGTTCATCAGTCTGTTCATGCTTCTGGAGTTGTTTAAAATGTGCATTTTCTTCAAAATCTGGCAACCCTGTTATACAATGAAAAGCATGAGCAGTTTTGTGGGGAAACAGACTCACCCTTGCTGCCGTAGGAGTTGCCCATGTTATAAGCGGTGCCGTCTGGATCATAGTGCGGGTGGGCAGTGGCTCCATTTACAGCGATGAATTTGCTCCAGTCGACCTTCATTCAAAGCACACCCCTTATTCTTTGTGCACACTGTTACAATACAACACAATACTACTGTTTTCTTACCTTCTCCACAGTGCCGAGGTTTTCTGGGTTGACTCTGTGCATAAAGTTGGTCTCTGTGCTGACGTAGTAATCGCCCTTATATGTGACAAAGTTCACACTGGCATTGTCTGTGGGTTCTGAAGGACACATGGTTTATAATACACTTTATGTTTATGCCACGTTTGAACCAGTAAAACAGTAAGTCCAAAAGTCTGTATGGATCTTTCTGGATCTCTCTGTGTGCTGACAGAGTTTTCCCTCTATGTCAACACATACTACAGCATGTAACCTCAACCGTCTATGTTTAGTAACTTCGTACCATGGTCAACACCAGCAAAGAGTTCAAGCAAGTACACGGTTTAGAGACACTTGTCCAGCAATATAAGAATACACAATATACACTTAAATACATAGATATATCGATATGTGTAATGTGTTACTGTAAATACCTATCATCTCAAATCGAGAAAGGAACCTCTGGAAGAAGTTTTTACATGGGTCGGGCATGGCCAGAGTCCCAAACTCGGACATCACGATGCGGTCTTTCGCACTGTTCTTCTTGTAGGCGTCACTTTGAAGGAAGCGGCTCATGTAGGTCACCTGACCATTTTGGATGTTGAACTGGTGCATCATTGCCATCCCGTCAAACCAGTGGTTATAGCTGTGAAGGGAGGAGACAGTCTTGTGTAACTCTTTGCACTGCAGTTTTTTTGAAATGCTGCAGACTCACTGAGTGTTTCCAAACTCAAACTTCCCCGGGCCGTTGCGTAGCAGCTTTCCATTAATCCATGTGGGGATGGTGCCCTGTACCTCAGTGGAGATGGGCTCAGGGGTCTCCTCAGCTGAGCGGACCAACGGGGCGATGGTCTCCAAGCCCGTCCTCTGTGTGGTGCATTTCTTTGGCTCTTCTGGAGAAGAAAAAATAAATGGATTTCTCAAGAGGCTAAATTCAGGTCAATTCTTGGATTTTGCAAAGATGCAGTTTAGAAAAACCCTGTGTCTATCACTCCAGTGACAGCAATGTCCAAGCAACATGTTTGGTGCTTATTTTAACGGAGATGGTCACATTCGTCGACTTCAGAGTGTAGCAGGTCAGCTGACTTCAGTTTTTACATACGGTACAGAAGTCAGTCATAAAATGCCAACCAGACAAACAGGCTCTAATACACAGGGAGCAGGTAGCAGCTTGATATTAATTCAAAATATATGTAAAAATATTAGTGTTAATTGTTTTTTTTTTAGTTTTTTTTGTTTTTTTTTTTTTTTCCTATTTACCTTTTCAGACTTGCTAAATCCTATTTTACATTTTTTTTTTTTTTTCCTTTTACCTTTACAGTGACATATACACGTGTGTACAATATTCTGGTTTATTTTGAGCATTTAGACATTAAAATGAGTAGATGCATATAACACTGCTGTAGTCTATTGTTTGAGTCTGCATGCAGAACGGACTGTTCCTCTAAAATAGTCCTTTATACAAGACAAGCTTTATAAGGTAATTGAAACAACGTGGTCAATTTAATTTAAAAAGTGTTATGTAACGTTATAAATGAGATGACTTGATCCCATCCCTGACAGGACGCACCATCTATTATAAAACCTAACGCCTAACTTCTGTTGTTATTAATAATGCATAATGTAAACATCTTAAAGGGCAACAGAATGAAAATACTGCTCCAGGGGTCGACCAATACAACCCAGACAACCTTTTTACTGAATAATGAACTCAATTAACTTTCTATATAGCCAATAAAATGTCCAACAGCTTCATTTCATGTTTAAGCAGCGCATCACAGTCTACATAGGACACATGTGATACACAGGACACATATAATACACAGGACACATATATGTAGGACTGTATCCTATAGCACACAGTCACTCTGCACGAGCGCACACTGCACACTCACGTTACGCTCCAAACAACAGTTTAGCTAATGAACTCATCTGAATTACTCGTATCCTACCGTTGATTCCGGGAGACATGGCGCGTCCTGCGGCTGATGCGGTGGCTCTGTGGCACTGTGCGCTGCGCTCTGCCAGATCTCACGCAGGGACTTACGTAAAATGTTATGTAACGCTTCTGTATGCTCTGGGAGGGGTGAGAGAGGGGAGAAGGAGGTATAGAGGAACACAGTATAGGCAGGCCTGTATCTTCCTGCGTCGTTGGGGCTGACATAGAACATTCAGAGTCAGGTTTACGCGCGGATATGATACAATAACTCTGAAATCCCGCGTGCCTCCAAACGTGCCTTTTCCACAGTGATACTTTGTGGTCTAAATAGGCTAAAGCTTTCTGCTGTTAGACCTCTCTGGAATCTACGGGATATTTTCAAGTGTTAGTAAAAGGCAATAAAAACAGGACTTTTCGCTTAGGTTATAAAGTGGTGTGCTTTTATTTCTGTAGTGACATAGACTCCACTTGAACTTCAGGTACACCACTGGAGGGCGCTTCAACCACATTAAGTCATTACCAAAGAGGCCATGTTCAACAAGTGTAGCTGTAAGAGCATAAATAACATATACATCTCACTAACTAACAACAAAGTTTAAACCAACAACATACAACCTTCTACAGACATAGTTTTTCACATCTTTCCAGACATATTGAGATTGTATGGCTCCTCATTAAAATCCATGCAGACTTTTTTTTTTTTTTTTTTTTTGCAGACTTGGTGAGTAGTCTGGGTTGGTGAAGTCACTGGTTCAAGACAAGTCAGGTGTCCCCTTCTGTTTGTCCATATGGGCTGTGTGAAGACATGTTGATGAGGATAATCCAGATTACAACAAACCTGGACGGGAGGACAGCCACCTATGTGCTGCACTCTAGAGACTTGCACTGTGAAGGTAAGCAACTTTTTCTAACACAAATGTTTCTGGGCCACTGGGCAATGGGCATGGATCCACTCATACTGTATGATTTTTAGTTTTATAATTAATGATGCATAGTTTAATTGCTATATCACATTTCATGACTATAAAGTAGTTGAGTGGTACTTATACTCCGTGCAATGATCTACAATACAGTGCTCATATTTTCTTTTTCCATATCAACTATATAGGCGACGATGGAATGCCAATCGTATCTCTTCTTTGTCAATCTCAACAACTGAATGTTGTCCTTTCTGCTTCCCATTTATCTTTCCCGTGAGAAAGAGAGAATCTTTCCTTTCCTGCCCCATACAGTGTCCCAGAAAGTAGTTTTGTTGTTTTAAAATCTGCTTTAGACGTGTTCTTTGTCATTCAATACTGTGTCATTTGCAGTGTGGCTTGCACGGTGTTCATGTAGCATCACATAGTATTCATTCAAACTAAGTTGAAAAAAAAAAAAAAAGAATGACATACAGTTTATTGTATTTATTTTATTTTATGTCTTCCAGGATCCATTGCTCCTCTGTCTGTAATGCTTCTCCCGATGGCTCTCTTCTCCACTCTCTCAGAATATATTGGCCAACCACGTCTGTTAGGATGTGCGGCTCTCTTGGCTTGGCTCATCCTCTTCCATCTCCTGGTGAACGTTTGGCTTCTCTGCCTCCTCACCAGTTTCTTGGTTGTCCTGGGCGGCTGGCTGGGTTCTCGGGCTTTACTGGACGCAAACAGCCTGCTACATTTAGAGCACTTCCTCCCATTGGGTAAGCTGAACCCTCCTGTGTATTCTCCTGAACACGAGTGGAGGTTAAACCATGAGATCCACAGCGCTGCACATAAAGCGGTCCGGGATTTTGTGTCGTCATGGTACCGCACTGTCCTGCCTGAGGTGGAGGGCGAGTTTGAGAGGGCAGTCCTGAACTCGATGCTGGAGTCTGTGATGGAGCTGAAGGAGCGTGCACGCAGAGTTGACAGAAAGGAGTTGATTCAGAGGCTGCTGGAGGTGTATGGTTGTCACCTGCAAAGCTACATGACAGCAAAACAAATACAGGCTTCACATACAAAGGATATGAGTCTATGGGAGATTTACAGTGAAGTGGACACGCCCCATCCCGCTGTGGGCTTGGATGAGCGGAACTACTCCACCGCTCTGGTAAACCTGGTCTTACATGTTCTCGTCCCGTACCCTCAGATGGAGACTAGAACTGGCGGTTACATGGTTACTGAACTCATCACCTGTAATGTTCTGCTGCCACTTCTTCACAGAGTGGCTGACCCAGATTGGCTCAACCAAACTATAGTGGAGATCTTCACCCGTTCCAAAGCTCCTCCAGAAATGACCCCGCTTCCGACTGATACTCTGTACAGGTGTCCCATTCGGCAGGAGTCCTGGACCACCTGCCGCTCGCTGTCCTCCTCGGACCCTCCAGGATTGTTCACTTCAACTTCGTCTGATTCTGAGGAGCAGCTAAGTCCTAAAACACCTTCTGAGGATTCACCCCAAAGCTCCATGGTCAGCGTAGTGTCTAGTGACAAAGCAGACAACCTTCTGGAAAGTAGAATTGCACAAAACAATATAACCTGCTGTCCACTACGTACAGTTAAATGCTCCACTATACCCCAATGCAAAGTGCCCTCCCTGGCCTCCCTTTTACAGTCAGATTCAGATTATGATTTAAAAGGGCGTTTCTGTGATTGTGGTCCATCTCCCAACTTCTGCAAAGCGATTACTTTTGAAGAAGATGAACCATTTGGATGTTTTGCAACTCTTAAAAGTCTTGGGCCTAAACAGGTTGTTCCAGAGGAGTCCCTGTGGCCAGCAGCCATGTCCCAGGACAACTCACCTTCAAGAAAGTTTGATCTAACATTGGACAGTCGTGACCACTCTCCAGCACCAGTGAATATCCAAAACGTGCATATAAGTGGCACTATTACAGCCAAAGAGCAGCGTGACACAAGCACTCATCTCTTTACTGTCTACACTATAAAGGTGACTGTCATGATCCACGCTTCCCTGCTCCTGTTTCGCCTCCTGTGTCTCCTCTCCCCCTCCCTCACCTGCTTGACTCCAGAGCTGGGTGGAGCCCTGGCTCCTCCCACACACACCTGCAGCCCATCAGGGCAATCGACACAGCTGCAGGAGCTTAAAAGGAGCCAGGACCCAGCTCTCCTTGCCAGGTCGTCTGCTGATCTTCACCGTGTGTCTGCGTGCTGCTCACATCTCTGTTGGTCCTCGTGTCTCTGTTGTGCTTCCTGCCCGTGTCCTGCCTGTGTTCTCCGACCCTGTCTCCCGGTACCAGCTGTGCTCCCGTCTCGTGTGTTCCCTGTATCTCTGGACCCTGACCTGCACCCCTGCACCCAGCTCCTCATATGTTCTCCCGTCACCTGTTTTTGTCTTCTGTCAATAAACACCCTTAAACTTGCCCCGAGTCCCGCATCTTTGGTCCGCCCCACACCCCTCATCACAACAGTGACATGAAATGGATTTATTATATAAGACTAAATTGCAGTATTTACATGTTTGCTTTGTTTTATAGTTTGATACAATAAATGAATCTGAAAATGATGGCACTCAGCAGTCTTTCACCAGTCACACAGTCAACCGCAGATACAGTGAGTTCCTCAACTTGCAAACACGCCTGGAGGAGAAGCCAGAAATGAAGAAACTACTAAAAAGTAAAAAATATAATCCATAAATGTGTTTTAAGTAATGGTCCAAAAAATACTTTCAGTCTCTTATCCGTTGTAGATATCAAAGGTCCCAAAAAGATCTTCCCAGACATTTCATTTGGCAACTCAGACAGTGAGAAGGTGGAAGCTCGTAAATGCCAACTGGACACCTTTCTCAAAGTAGGTTCCACAGATTTTAATACAAACAAAACAACTGTGTCTGTGCAGTTTTATGACTTATTCTGTTTTCCAGCAACTGAGCAGTATTCCTGAGACAGCCAACAGTGAGGACATGCAGGAGTTCCTCGGCCTCAGCTCTGACGTCTGTGCTCACTTTGGAAGGAGGCCTGTCGGCAAATCAAGAATTGATAAGGTGATAAGAAAAGAAAATGTTTTCAGTGTGCACAATGGCCTTTCCAACAATGTGAATTCTATGAGTAATGTAATAGTCTGTGTGTGCTGACATGATTGATAAAGATGATGGAAAATGCACTGGACACTTTGAAGACGGCCTTTCCCTACCCAGACCTGAGTCCAACTGAGGACTCGGATGTAGACACGGACGGGAGAATGCCGGAGATCAGGAAATACAGGTGATTACAGAGTATAGATACAGGTGATCTAAACTTCTTATGACTATTATGTAGAACTTCTTTAATTTTTGTCCACAACAGGAGGATGTTCCAAAATAGGATGTCTACCTCACTGAACATCTCTGAGCTGCCTCCTAAAGTGACATACTGCTACAGCGCGAGCAGCCCTGTAAGTCAGTACACGTCTGTATAAAGATACATTTATGTCAAAAGAGTAAATTTAGAATAGTTCAAGATTTATTTTGTTTTTAGATGCTCAGTGGAATGACACTCTCGGGCCTGGAAAACTTTGTGAAGGACCAAGAGCATCGCAAATGTAGTTTATCTGAGAAAGAGACCCAGAAATTGTGCAGCGAGCAGTTTGGTAAAAACACAAAGGCTTCTGGGAAATCCAGTACAGGTTTGTACAGCTCTGGACAATTGTAGTAACATTAACCAGCCACTTGTGGGCAGCAGATATCTAAGTTCTTTTCCTTGGATGTGTTTCCTTCACTTCAGATACAGCTGTGGCAGATGTGGCCTTGAGCATTCTGTGTCTGTTGATGAAGGACCAGTGGAGTTGGCTGTGCACTGAGAACATCCAGAAGACCATCCGGCTGCTCTTTGGCACCTTCATAGAGAGGTACAGAGGTACAGCGGCTTATAGTCATGTAAATACTTCTACCACTGTTTATATGGCTAGTTGGTCCACCAAAACAAAAATACAGTTTGATAAAAGAGTTATGGTTTGTGGTAGCCTACTATTTGGACTTTTTGTGAACTATTTTCCCATAACACAATTTCCACATTCAAAGACCTCCCTTGTGTCATGCGTTGGTGGTCCATGGGAAAATTTGGAAAACTTTCTGTCGAGCCTTTGAATTCTAAATACATGTGTGAGTTTCTGATGGTGTTGGCGGCTGTGTTCCAGGTGGCTGGATGTGGGGGTGGCCCATCTGACCAGCGCCCCCTGCTGGGTGATTTACCTGCAAGTTCTACAGGAGGCAGTGTGGCCTGGCGGAACATTACCTGCTCAGCCTCGTCCTGAGCGCAGTGTTGCTCAGAGAGAGGAGACCAAGGAGAGATGCGTGGAGTGTCTCATGCAGCTCATTCCACGTATGTCATACAGTGTTACAGTACTAGTGATTTATTGCTTATTTTTGGTTTGATTTTTGGACTGTGCTTTTGTCCCAACAGCCAGCCATCTAACCATAACCTGACAGATAAAACATTTCTCTCACATTCACAAATTTAGAGTCATTAATAACATGATTTGTTATCTATGGGGAAAGGGCAGAGACAGTATTATAAGTAAAGATTGTGAAATGGTCAGTCCAAGATTTGAACCCACAACCTTCTTGCTGGCTTACACATTATTGTGCATGAGATGGCCTGAAAGTAAATTTCTCCACTGGACAATGAACACTCTTATATCTGATCCTGAACTTGTCTGATCTATAGAATGACTAGTTCTTCTGATCGTGCCTCTCTGGTGACCTTATGCCGCACTTCATTTACTGTGTTTGCTCTTGTATTTTCTTCACAGAGCTGGTGACTGAAATGCTGGGGACGGAGAAGTTTCGTCTGAGTCTGGAGACAGTGCTGGAGTCTTTACAGGACTATCAGATAAACAAGTGAGTCAACAATGAAACCACACAATAAACACATGCTGACTCTGCTAAACTCAGCAGTTCAACTCAAACCACATAAATAAGTGCAGCATTTAACTATTACAACAATCCCGAGGAGTTCACATGTCCCACACAATACAATACTACTGCTACTAGTCAGAGGTCATGGCAAATCAAATTAAAGTGCATATGGTTAGACTAATCTGCATTAAACATAGTTAACAAATAAATCTTGCCTAGTTTCTAAATTTTGGGGAAGCTGATCATTTGACTTCTTGGTTGAACAGCAGATATGGCATATATAGAGGAAATTCAACCATAATGTTAACAACGATCAAAACTTGTCTAAATTGCACACTTTAAACTAAACTAAAACTAAACTAAACGAGAAAGCAAATCTGCATGTGTAAACTGTCCCTGGATTTTGGATAGATATTTTGCATCAACACCCACAAAGTCAACTGTCACTTTTATGACTTTTGATTTTAAAGCGCTAGAATGTATTAGTGAACTTTTCAGTTTTATTCCACAAACTGTCACTTGACTGATGTAAAACTAGAATAAATATTTATCAGACAAACAATCCACCAAACAAAGTAATAACTACAGAACCATGAACACTGTTCATATGCACTTTAAGGTTTCTCAGCAGTGTCCTTCTCTCACACTGTGCACTTTGTGGAGGCTTGTTCTCACTGACCATCACAAAACATTTCCAAACATTGATCACAGTCACTTCAAGCTCTGCCAAGAAGCCCATTCTCCTTCAGTGGAAAAACAGCAAATTCATCCACTCAGCACCTGTTTCTGGTAACTTCTCTGTTAACTTTAATAATTGAACAAACATTGTGCAAGTAGCATAAGAAAGGTTATGAACAAGGGAAGGCGTATCAATGTGCAAAAGTCACATAAAAGACGAACCAAGGGCATTTCTTTTTCTATTGCTTACATTACAAATGTTTTACAGGGGAAATTGGACCAACCAGAGGAAACTTCTATAGACACAGGGAGAACTTGTAAACCACACTGAAAGGCACATAATGGCTGGAATCAAACCCAGGACCAGCATTTTATTTCTACTGCATCAAAATTTCCAACTATAGTAAATGCAACATTGTGGTCATACAACCTTGTCAATGCCCAATCTGATCTGAAGCTAAGCAGGAGCTGGAGCTGGTTTGCACTGGGATGGGAGACCGATGGGAATATCGAGTGCCACAGTGGGTCTAAAGAAAATTGTTGTTGTGTCTTTAGGCAAGACACTTCACCCACATATGAATGTGGTGAGTGGCTGATTGGTGATAGTCAGGGGAGCAGATGGCACAGATTAGCAGCTTCACACTTGCTTACAGTAATAGCTTACCACCACCAAGTATGGAATGAATGAACAATTCATAAATCTGGAAAAACTTAAAATATGAGTAATGCATTATTATTATTGACCATAATTACATATTTTATATTGACTTAATATTGTCTTGTGATTGTGTGTAGGCATCTACTCTACTGCATTTGTGACGTGCTGCTGGAGCTGCTCATTCCTGAGTCATGTGACGAGTCTTTTCAGACATCGCTGTTACAGAGACTTGGAAAAGACACTGAAAAAGACAATAATCACCACATTTGAGCAGCTGCACCACGATCCCATACTGTAAGCATTTCAAGTGGCCTTTTTATCTTCAGGAAGCGTCTCAGTGTCTCTTCTATAAGGTATATACTGTGTTTTTGTCTGTGGCCTATAGCAGAGGAGCAATGGACATGATATACAGCTCGGAGAACAAATCACCCACTCAGCTCAGCCCACAGTCACGTTATCTACTCAAACACTGTATTTATTTCACTTAATAAATATCTGCCATAAAAGCCACAGGCAATTCGAACATGTGTTTCTCCTCTGCTGTGAGATTAGCCCCCATGCAGAACACAAATCATAAAGCCTACACTTTTACACAGCACATGATTACATATTGTGCTATACTTGCAACAAACCACTTTAGGGTCTTGTTCAGTATAGCTCATCATTTGCCATAAAAAAACAAAACGTGGCCCTTCTGTTAATCCCACTCATGTACAGTCCCTTGTGTTCCTCCCGTTCTACTACCTCTGACAATAGGGTGACCACCTGTCCCTCTGCCGCTCTGTTATGATGATACCGTTAAATATTCCAGTCGCTTTCACTGTGTTTTGGGAAATAAAATTGAAAATCATGAAAGCTTAAATTTCCATTCTGCCATGTCCCACCATGCCCCATCATAATACACAACATGTCCCACTTTTAAAGCACTATTTGATGCAGTCTGACTGGTCACTATTCTTCATACATATATAACCAAATGTATGGCCTCATCTACCTGGTTTTATGAAAACGTTTAATATCTGACACATGTGGATGGAATGATTAGGCTCCAAATTTCCAAGAGTCAAATTTAATATTTCCTTGGAACTTAGAATAGGATTTAATTACTGAGTGTCTAGACACTGGACACCAGGCTCTGACTGAGCCTCTTTGATTTCATCACTTTGTGCAAACTGTGTGAAAGATTCAAACTTTACTGCATGATTTATGGATATAAGCACTTTTTATTTTACATAAGTGACCATTTTAAAAAAGGAATTCAATTTCTAAGAAATCGAGCAACATCAAGTTATGTTGCTTATGTGTCATGGTTTTAAAGGTCCCATATTATAAAACTGGTTCTTGTGAGCTTTGACAGAAATGGTCTTGTCTTCTTTTCAGTCTCTCATTATCTGTAAATGATAAACTCATCCATTGCGAAAGACTTTTTCCGATTTAAAATTAATTGCACCAAATTTTACTCTCGAATGACCAAACTGCTTTTGAATGTGAAAAACAACAGCTTCAGTTAAACAAGAGCTGAAGTTGTACAAAATTACACGATAATAACTTTCAAAAATATGTGTGGTATTGGAGAAATTCCGTCTCTGTGTTGTACTGAGTGCTCCCAGTACCAGCTCAGTCCTTGTTATCTTGACCTACGTCATCAGAGGTATAATACTCCCTCAAACAGACTGGACTGGTTTGGACAACACTATTATAATGTCTCGGTGGTTCAGGTGTGGAGGTGCTGGGTCCCATTATGATGTAAATAAACTTCTGCTGCGTTAGAACTCCAGCGTCATGCCTCTTCCTTTCAACTCTCAGCCTACTACAATTTATTCTACAACATTTGCTTTGTGAAATTGTGTTGCCAGCTGAGCTCTGGAGCCACGATGTAGGTCAGAAGTAACTTGCTGGAGGAGTGATGTGTGTATTTTGAAGGTAGAGTTCACTGACGCAGTGAGATTATGTAGGAGCCAGTTAACTTGCACACTTTTGCAGCTGGAATCTTAAGCATTTGAAGACCTCCACAGCGGCTGATGTACTGGGAGTGAGTGTTGTATTTTATCTGTGATACTGCCTCAGAGAAATAAGAGTTGATCTGTGATCACGACAGATGTTCCTATGGTCTCATTGCATTTTGGAGCTTTAAAGGTCCACTGTCATCAGCAAGTCTCTAAGAACATGTTATTACTTTGCTTGTAATATTACACATTATGGCATGTCTAAATCCTGTCTAGCATTTACTTTATGCTAGTGTTTCTACTGCTAAAAAAACACCTTGACAAACAGACTTTCTTACAGTGAGTGGGCTCGCCTCTTCACAGATCTGACCTGAACTTGGTGAAATCACCTGCTTGTCTCCATGGAAATATACAAGTTAATGCCATACTGTGGTACATTCTAGAGAAAGCATCTCCATGGACCCAAGCAGAGGCTCATATAGCCCCTTTAAGAGGAGAGGTTAAAGGAGTTTTTGGTGCACTGGACTAAAGCTGTGCTAAAGCAGCTGCGTGTTTAGGCTGAGGGGAGCATTCTCACTGCATGAGTCTCTCTGGGACGTCCAACCTCTCACTGAACGCATAAATCACTGTAAGACTACTGGCATTATTAATAAGACAAATAGGATCAGGCTCACTACAGCTGTGTAAAAACAGTAGTGACCGTAGTGAAACCACAGACAGATGAACTAACAAACACCTGCAGAATGAGGCCAGTAGGTTTCTTGAGGAGACTCCAGAATTTCCATGACGCATACTTCATACACACACAAGGGGTGTGCTTTCTCAAATTTAAAGAAAGTTTAAAGAAATGCATAGTAAGTGCTTGCTTCTAAATTAAGTGAGAATTTTCAAATGGATTTTCAATGGATCTGAGACACATAATTTGTAAATATAGCATTACTGTGTAGTTTTAACATTGAGGCTTTCATCTAAGGAGCTCAAGTGTTGTAAATATACTTCCTCTTTACACGCCAGCCTATTTGTGTTTATTCTGAAATAACATTTAGCGTGGTTGAACTAAGATTTCTCCCTTGACCACTGCAGCTTCATTACAGTAAAGCGCCTGCACCCAGTTTTGCATATATGTATGTTGATGTCAAAATAAGTCTGCTGTGTACTGTCTGCATCTAATTATAAAGCCTTTTATTGTCTAATAATGAGGAAGTGCGTGTTAGCATGCTAGTTGCTGTTAGCTTTACTGTGATGGCAAACCTCTGCTCTGGTCCCTGAGAGTTGTGAAAAGCTCTTAAAATCTCATTGCGGTGAGTAACTAGTTCAGTTTCTCACAATAAAACTCTGGTAACTTTGTGCATTGTTTGCTGGAGATCTAATGAGGGGTTTGTTCCTAGAGCTTTTTCATGTTTTTGGTATTTAAATTAAAACATGCCAGACTAATAGGCAGTCCCTGGTTCTTGACTGATGGCTCTCTCTGAATAGAGGAATCCTATCCAGGTTTTCCTTTATAGACCTGTGCATTATGGTGCGTCTGGTTCGTGTCCTTGGGTGCACGCTGCAGATGTGGTAGAATTAGTCGTCCTTTCGCTTCACTGCTCCGCTTCCATTCACACAGACTGGAAAAACTCACGGGACCAGGATTTTTTGGAAAACATCGACATATTTCAAACACAATATGGCTTCATCCAACTCCTGCAGTCCTCCCTTCTCTGTTCTTGGACACCTCCACAGCGACGTCCTGGTTTGTTCGGCTGCCTCAGTTCACATCAGGAGAAGAAGTGATGGGGAGGGACACAGATACTATGTGGGAGGGGTAAATTCTCTTTGTGTTAGAACACCATAAAACTGTGTGGGCAATTTGAAATGTTTTACTAAGTTCAGCATTTTATCTTAAACTTTCACTGTGTAACCTTTATGGTGCAGTGTTCTCCACGTATCGATTTTGTCTTTATTCAATTCCAGGTGCTTTTATTGCAGTGATGTACATTAAAGTACCGTGAAATGTGTGCAATGTGATTCAGTTAATTTCAATTCACTTTCCCATTATTAACTCAAAAGCTTCACAGAAGAAAGGAGAAGAATGTTGTGCAGATGAAAAATGAGCCATGTTTGGTTCTTGTGACACTAAAGACTTTTTTAACGTGTGCAGGGAAGGCCTGCAGCTCTCTGTCTTGGTCCAGGATCTGTCTCTCTCGGGTCTGCTCTGTTTGATATGTCTCCTCTCTTAAAATGCGTTTCACCACAAATGTCCATGTTACCACACTCACAATAGTGCGGTTCTTCTAGTGTGGATGAAATATTTACACATTACTCTGTGTTTTGGCCCAGTGTAATTACTGCTGTACTTGTGTGGCCGAGTCTGCCCCAACCTGTTTAGGACCATCATAAAGGAGAGGTCCGTAAGGATGAAAATTAAATTTGACACAATAGTATGTGTTTGAATAGCGTTTGAATGCACAGATGTACTCAGATCAGGTGAGTCGCTCCTCTGTGAGTGTGACATGGTTCTTCCTCATGTACTTTCAGCACTCTGTCCTCAGTCCTACCTATTTTGAACACCAAAGCCTGTAGCAGCTGTGAGCAGATGCCTGTCTTTCTCACTGGGCTAAAGAGGTTGGTGTGTCTCTTATTATGTTCCCTGTTACTGAACATAGGGTCAGACACACGTGAAGCAGCTGATAACAGGACAGCAGGATCCTCCTCCTCTGTGGGAGTTCTGGACAGCAGCTGTCCCGGGGCGATGAAATGAGGCACAGCTATGTGAACTCTGTTTTTACCTGTGAAATGGTTGATAGGTGCCTCTTAAAATCCTACATTATGCAACATGCTAGTAAAGTTTTTTTTTTCTCCTGAGGATATACTTTCTAACATGGAGCTAGTTATAGAGTGCACGCGGATGACGTGTAAAAGTGACATAGCATGTCATTTTAATGAGAGACTGTGTAAGCCACAGGCAAAGAGGGAAGTCAAGTCGTCTCTGTTTAAAATATAGCAGTAAGGTCTCATCTTCTTCATCATATATATATATATATTATATATATATATATATATATATATATATATATATATACACATATATATATATATATATATATATATATATATATATATATATATATATATATATATACATATATATATATATATATATATATATATATATATATATATATAAATATATATATTATATATATATATAAATAAAAATTTACATGTGATGTAGTTGTAGTGTGTCACTGATCATGTTGTGACAGTTATGAGAATAATAACTATATATGATGTTTTTTCAGGTCATGGGGTGTTTTGATTGATTGATGTTTCAGTATTTCTAATGTAATAGGTGGACAGTTTATGGATTGGGCTGACCCCTCAGCGTGAGCAATTATCCTGACCATCTTAACACAGAGGGGCCCAAACTCAGCCTCGGACGTCTTGTAGTTTCATGTGTTTCACTGCAGCACAATGTTCCTCACAGCGAACGAGTAAGTGGAGATTCGATATCAGCACCATGTGGTCTAGTGTAATATGTCTGATATGTGCAAGAGGTCAATGGAGCGAGTGTCAAGTATGCATCAGTTAGCTTTGCTCACAGCAGAGAGGTATCTTATGAAGCAGCTCAAATACTGTGTTTTAAACTTCTCTCAAATCGTAACCTGGTTCATTTGGAGATTATCTGAGCACAAATACAAAGCATGATCCTGTTATTACAAAACATGGGAAATCTTTTTATGACACTGCCATCCACCACACAGGAAGTTTAAGCCACTAAATGTTTGAGTGTTTTTTCTTGGAAATTCGGGTTTATCTCACCGAGTACTTTGCAACATCTGGTTTAGGCTCACATGCATGTAATTCATAATTATTACCAGGGGACATGAATGGGCTCTCACAGCTGCAGGGTGCTCTCACTGTGGATATGGATCTCCTTCTCTCTGTTTGTGAGGTGGTCTGTGCAGAACAAGGTCTCAAACCTCTATGGCTCATTTGGGACATGAGGGTAATTGGATCTAGGCATTAAATAATCTGGTGGGACATGAGACCAAACCTGCGAAAAAGAAATAGTTTGACAGTACATTTTCATACACTCAATTTTAGACGTGCTTGTACTTCACACTATGGATGTTTTACTTTATAAATAAAAGTGATTCTTGTTTTTACAATGATGAATCCAGACATTTTATTTTGACAAAGACACAAAAAGTCAAATGGTCATTCATCATAAAGATGAATCGATTTAAATGGAGAAATTACAGCCCTTTCTAAATTCTCAGATCCTTATTGTAACCATTACATTGTGAAATGAGGTGCTATATGAGACTAACATTGCAGCAAACATATGATCCAAAAGCCATGAGGTATAATATTGCTCCAACATATTACAATATTTAGCCAGAGTTGGTTTCCATGTTTATTGTTGTTGCAGAATGAAATCGAACACAGCTGCGACTGTCATCTTTGAGCGTATACATCTGTTCATTACACAGGCCCTTTGTTCACTCTATAATGCTTGTATCATGTGTTCTGCTTTGTCAGCCTCATTTTATTGGCTCACACAACCAGGAAGTCAACAGTGAAAACAGCACGGGGAACTTGGTCCATCTGTATAGAGACAGTTCTGTTGTGTTTTGCTGAATGCTGTGAATGCAACTTGTGCAGTGATGTTAAGCAATGAAGTCATCAGTGCTCCAAAAGGTTTGCATTAAAACTTGGCTCCAGTCAGAGGGGCTTTCTTGTTTAGGTGGTTTACCATGATTCAGAGATGGAAGACTGGAAGTACTTACAATGAGAAGAGTATTACTTGAACGCAGCACTGCACACTTGGGTTGCTACTTTTGAGCTTTTCTGTAAATGTAAAAATGATTACATGTACTTAAGGTAACAGTGACTTAGCTAAGAGCAGTCCCTCTCTAACCTGAGAGGCTGGTGGTCTCAGCCCTACACCAGCCAGTGCATATCTGTGCTTTTGCCCTCAGCTAAGACACTTCACCCATCTTGTGTATATGAATTTAATATGTGAATGATTAGGTGATTTTGTGATGGTAGTGGTCAGGGAGACAGCTGCACAGCTATGATGAAATCTTATCTTCACTGTCACCAAGTGTTGGGAGTGAATGACTAATGCTATTTAAAGCATCTTTACGTGTCCAAAGTCCACTATACGCCGCAATACAGTACAACACATTATTGATATTCTGGGCTGCTCTCTGTGGAGGTCTGCACACTTGGCATCACTGACTCTTGGACTCTGATTTTAATGAGATCATATCATCACCTCACAGTCACACTTTGGAGCTCACAGTTTATTTATTTAACATGAAGTTTGCATCACTCTTTCCCCTCTATATGTGTCAGCTCTGCGTTTGGTTCATATGGAAAATGTGGCTGCTTTTGAATGAGCCACAGATGTGTAATCACACCAAATGTGAGCCTTTTCATATCTGGGACATGTTATTTCAGATGAGCTTCATAAAGAAACCAACAACTGTTTGTTTAGGTGACACTTTACATCCGCACACATGGCCAGCAGGAAACTAAGGCTTTGCTTTTTGTTTGTTTGTAAAACTGTATTCTACGTTTTTAGTTTTTCCCTTTTCGGATTCAGGATTGAGTTAATATTTGGACTTTCACACAGTCCATGCATTTGCCTTTGCTACAGTATATAGCCCCTTTAGTTAAGGGAAATTTCCTCCATATCGACCACCATGAAAATGAATATGTCAAAAGATTTTCTCTGCAATAAATCGAGCAGCAGATGTATTCTGAAAATACATAAAATGCAGATTTACAGTATTATAATGGCAGCAGGCCACACTGTATTTTACAGCTAATTTACTGTATTTCAAACCAGATAAAATCATTTAACAGTGACAGTTTGTGACAGGAAATAAAGAACCAGGAAATTAGGATATTACAGTTATATAACAATATTGTGCTGTAAATATATGGTTTACCGTATTTGTCTAAATGTATAAAATGTTATTGGATATAATGGAAAACACAAACACACTATTTAGACAGTGCAGTAAAACACTAGTCCTAATGTCAAATGCCACAAGAAGAACAACATTTACTAGTTACTTTAAACACTGTTTTATGCTTTATGGTTTTCTTCTCTCAAAGATCCTTTAACTCCACAGCGCCCCCTACCCCTCCTTAAACCAGTGTGGGTCCAGTGTGGTGTAAGTAACTTATGTAACAGCAGCAGGCAGCACACTGGTGATTTACGGTACAGGTGTTGGGAAGCTCCGAGCTGCGGCCGTAAAACAGAGCTACAGGCATGTTCAGTGATGCGGAGATCACACAGGGGAAGGAGGACAGACACACTTTAGTTTGCACTCAAAAGTGTTAGTTTTATCCACATCAAGGACCACAGTCTCTTCAGTAGGGCCAGGTGTCAATATATAAAAATATTTGTAATAAAAGACACAACCCCAGGCTTCTCCCTCTGGCTTCAAATCTCCCAGAATCCTTCAGAGTTTCAGTGAGTTTCCTTACTTTATAGTCTGAAAGCAGCCAGTCGTTTTCTGAGGCAATAGCAGCAAGAATCAGAGTTAGTGCAGGTTCAAAGTCGCGTTTGAGAAGCCCTCGGATCTCGGTTAGAATGAGGAAGGACTGCACTGCAATACTGTGTAAAAGATTATATCTCACTGCATGATGTGACTGATAAAGCCATTATTTAAGTGAGAGGATCCCAGGGGTCTAATCTCAGCGTACTGCATTTATCGTAACCTTTACCTAACTGGATAATCTTTCTACTCTAAATTGTTCCCGTCTTTTCCTGTTTTAACGCTTCCATCTGCGAGTTTACTTGGTTTTCTTCACCAGTAGATGACACATGTGCATCCTGTCGTCCGGCCTTTGTTCAGGCCAAAGCTGGCACACTATCAGGCAGCTCTAATGTACATAGCATCAAGTGTTCCACTGTATGCATCTCCATGGATATCATCAGGCCAACAGGTCAGGTCTGTGGAGAGGAGAGCCCACTCACAATAACATTCCATGCTTTTCTTTAGCAATAAAAACATATCATATAAAATACTGTATTGTATAATAATATATTCAAGATAGTTAAGTTTAATGCCAGACAAAGCATAACATCTGTATGGAGACTCTCCTGAGAGTTACACAGTCAGATGCAGATACAACTCTTGATCTGGCTCTTGTGCAAACAACAACACAACTTATCATTGAAACCGAATAACAAGTCGCCTACAGCAGATTGTCTTCATGTCCTTAAGCAACACATGACTGTTTGACTGATTCTGTTGAACATCTTTTTAAACAAGAAAAGACTTAATAGTGAATACAGGCAAATATTGCAATAGCAAAAACTGTAGACAAGTGTGGAAAGAAGAAAAATAATTGTTATATTCCATATTGTTTTATTGCAGAAGTTGTGAAACAGATTTTAATTTGTTTCTTGTTTTGCAATAAAAGACTCATCACATAGTTTACTGTCTGGTTCTCTGGAAAATCCACTTTATTGAGAAACAAACAGAACCTTATCGGAAAACTGGATCATTGGGGTGAGGCCAGACACATGACAGATTAAATAAAACACATGCAAAACACTGATAGCAATAAATATAAACTCAGGAAGCAAAAAAAAAATTGGAATTTATTTTTTATCAGGAATCAAAGAACTTAATATGCAAGAAGCTAATATTTCTACAATTAGGAAAATGTTGATTTGTAAGATGTGTGCAATAGTAAAATATTATTATAACTCTCTTGGACTAAAGGTCGTTTTAACAGCTTAAAGTGATCACGATCTGAGAACAGTCTGACCATTTGTAATCGCAGACATATTTCACTTTTAAAACTCAAAGCAGATAAAACTCATTCAGTCATTTTTATTTCCCTACACCTTTATATGGCTGATATTCAAGTACATTGTATCACAGAGCGACACTGTGGCCATGGGGCTGACCCTGTGCACTGCCCTTCTGCACGTCTAGACTTAAATAAGGAAAAAAAAAAGCCATATCTGTGTGTAAAAGGCTTGGTGTCGCTCTTAGGTCTATGTTTGATAGCTGTAGGCTGTGTCTGTTTGTGATTACAGGTTAAAGATCATGTGACTGAAGTAATAAAAACACAGTGGGGTGAACTATTAATTTCATATTAGTTCAAGTTTTTCTTCTCATCAGAAAGTCTCAAATGTGTGCATGTGGGACTGCTCACTTTGATGGAGTCACCAACCAATAAATCATCCATTTCAAAGCAGAGAGAGAGTGGTGATTTAAGCTCAGGTACAGCCACTGCACTGGAAACAACATTTAGGAACCACGTCCAACTCCACATAGTTCTGTGCTTCTTGTCATTTGCATACATGTTATTCTCTGAAAACTTAAGCTCCAGATAAAATATTAATTTAATACAAATCATTGTTGATAAACTAACTGCTAAAAATAAATAAAAGAAGGAAATCTAACAGAGCAAACTGGATCCAATATTCATTACTCTTTATATTCTGAGCAGATTAACGTCTGCATCTGAATTTAATGTGATTTAGCTCAATGCTCTTTTACCCTTGAACTTTTATCTTAATCAAGTCCGCACTGACCTATAAAAAGAATTCTTATCTTTCCTTCATAAGTAGGATTCAGTCATATTACATTTTGTTAATAGGTGCAGTTAAATCTTTAAAGGAAACATCCTCAAAAGATGAAAATATGACTGAAATGTTTTTTTCTGTTTTCTGTTTTAATGGTTATTTTTATGATGATTATTTGTGATTATTTATGTTTTGATTTGTGTGGTTTTAATTTCTTTCTTATTCTGTAAAGCACTTTGATTTACTTTGTGTATAAATTGTGCTGTACAGATAAACTTGCCTTGCCTTAAGTCTTTTAAAAACAGTAAAATATTCTGTCATTGGCTCCTAAAAACTCATAATTCTACTTTATATCTCTGCAACCATTTTGAAATACATTTGATTGTCTCCATTCTTGCACTTAGCCTCCACACCCCGTGTCCTTCTTTGACAGCAGATGGAAACTGGAGGTTGGATGAGGATGAGCCGTGTTGTTTTGTAAAGCACTGAGGATGAGGATAATCTGTGTTTGAATGGTTGTGTTTGGGCCAGAGCAGTGGTCTCTGTGATGCTGTGAGCGGTGGTCTCTGTGATGCTGTGAGCGGTGGTCTCTGTGATGCTGTGAGCGGTGGTCTCTGTGATGCTGTGAGCTGCAGTGGTTTGTGTGCTGCTCTCCACATCACAACCTATAACTCAGAGAGGCAGCAGTTTAGGAGACCTGGAACTAATAAGCCAAATGGAACAAGGGTGACATATTAATTGAAATTTCTCCTCAAATCTCACATTATGCCCTGAGGTTTATGAAAATCTCTGCCTCTTAGATCAAGCAGAAGGCAGATTAAACTACACAACCTCAGGCACAAACTTCAGTTGAAGTTTTAGATATTTAGATATTTAGATCTATTTTAGGAATATGTTTGTGCACTTTCCAGAGTAAATACTATATATATCTAGTTTTGTCTGTGCAACGTCTTCACCCTAAAACTTTTGTCCAGTTCATAACATTTTTTTCCTATTGTGAACACTTGTAAACTGTAAACCGCCCCTCGTGTATTCTCACATATCACCACTAGATGCTGTCTACGTCTACTGTCACTGCGGGCTGATAGTGTGCCAGCTTTGGCCTGACAGAAGAAGAAGAAGACCACAGATGAGCCTGAACAAAGGGTGTAGGTATAGGGAGGAAGACAGGGGGAACACGTGTCAGTGGTAGCTTTAAAGTGATTGCTTATTGCATAAATAGTCTTTATTCAAAATATATTTACTTTAATGCAAAAATGTGTCAAAGTCATGTTGAAGATGGATGTCACTTGTCTATTTCAGTCATACTTGTGATTAAAGTACATTTGTGTTTCTGTATGGAGCATATGTGTTTCTGTCCCGATATACACAGACTGATGCGTGTGTGGGACGTGAGGTTAGGACTTGGCACATCTTTGACAACCTGTTCACTGCACTCACACTCAGGTGCTTCCAATCAGCCGGCCTCACACTCACATGTCCTTATATGGTTACGATCCGCACTGGTTTGACCCAAAAACACAAAATTACAACTCACATTTCATCAACGTTTGCTACATTTATAAGCACTGGCTGACTGCTTTAGTGAGCTGATCAAGATATGCTGTTTTTCCATGTGACTGGAAACTACTGATCTCTATGTCGTAGCATGTGTTTCTCGTAAACAAAAACTCCAAATCAAAACAGAAACACTTTAAATGATTTATGGATTATATCTTTATAGAACATCTGTCTCTCAGATTTCTGGCTTAAATCATTGACAAAAATTCAAGGTTCTATAAAATGAGTCTAAACAGTGGTGGAAAGTAACATTTTTCATACGCTTTCAAAATGTTACTTCAATAATATTGTATGTTGAAGCGTGCTGGCTGAGGAGTTAGGTCACTGCACTTAGTAAGAACAGTAATAACAGTAGCAGCAATACCTCACTGCTATATTTATGTGAAAAACACTGTGAGTTTAGATGTTACACTGCTGTAGATGAGCTCATCGTATCATTTTCCTGTCTGTAGCAGGTACCCTACATTTCCTCATTTTCCTCTGCCTTCATTTGTCCACACCTCAGAGACATTAACTTCCTGGTTGCTGCCCGTGACTCCAGTTGCTCACAGCACATCCAGAGGAAAAGGATGTGGTCAGACGTGAGAGCTTTTACCACTCACATAAATGTGTTGGTAAAGTGTCTGTGGCTTTGGGTTCATTAAACACAGACTGTTAAAGGCATTGCAAACAGGAGCTATGGTCTAAATGTGTAGTGAGGGTAGTGCCCGCAGGCAGCTCCTTATGTTCTCTTATAAGTGATCAGTTTGTGGTTAGGCCGAGGTTGGCACCGGTTTTCCCTCACGGCCATAGGAAGTGGTTCAGGGTGTTTCTGTGTCTGGGTGAAGCTGGCACAGACTGGAGGCATCCTGCTGGTGCCCACTGACGTCATGGACAATGAAAGATGACATTAACATGAAGTAAGCGCTCCCAATCAGTCTGACCTTATTAAGAGAAATAACGCCTTATATAGTGCTCAGAACTGTGTTGTCGCACGTCATAGAATTTTCACTTCACTTAATGTTTAACTAATGGAGATTTTAAGATGCTAAATTACCAGCTTAGCCTTCATTCGTATTCTAACTGAACAGCGGGATCTAAATGTATTTTGTATCAAAGACCCAGCAGCTTATCTTGAGTTTACGTTTGCACTGCTGCTACAAAAAAGCAGATTTGGTCAGTAACAGTCGCTTTTAGATGCTCGAGCCAGAGATCTACATTAAAGCTGTGCAGTTTTGTTTTTGTTGTGTTGGCAGCTGGCTCGAGTGGAGTACGCACTATTGGCAGTGGGATTATAAAACATGGTGGGCTGCATATAGCTGTTCTTGCTGCCAGTGTCATACTGAGCAGAATACCACAAATTATATTGATTTAGTTTGATAAATTGGCTTAGTCACTTCTTATTCAGCTGCTTCTCTGACCACAGTCCAAACTTACAACATGATTTACCATAGGTTTTATGCCAGACGCTGTTCTTGACACAAATGTATTCTTGTTGTTTGGGCCAAGGATTCGCCCTGGCTTGTTATCCACTTTGAATGAAAAAGTTCCGTACCATCCAGCACAGATTTCATCACAGGGTATCATGGTGCCTTTGACCAAAATCTGCTTCTTTCGTTATTTGATTAGAAACAGTTTGGTTACAGTGCAAACATGAACTCCAGATCTCCTTCACAAAACACAAAGGAATATACACAAAAGGCTTCAAAATTCATTTTAACATCTAATATTTCACTGGATCACTTTGAACCGAGTCAGCATGTTCTCAGTTGACAACAAACATCACTTTTATTAGTTTAAACCAGGATTACGGTTAACAATAGCAGTATGTCAGAGGAGGCCTGAGTCAGTAAATTTCCACGTCTTACCCAGGTCACCCATAATGCATCACTTTAGGGCTTCCTAGACTGAGCAGTAAAACGGACCAGGACTTGTAACGCTGACCAGGAGGCGGTGATTGGCCGAGAGCTAAGACTACTACAACATTTGGCATAATAACATTTCTGAATTGGCTTGTAGAGGGTTATTCAAGGTTCTTCAAATGCAAACACTACCAGATGACTTCATCGCTGCCCAGTTGCCAAAATGTTCTCCGAATCACGCTTGGGTTGTAAACATCAAACATCAGCCATTATCCCCAGACTTTCAAAGTTAACCACAATCTATCATAATATATCAAACACACCATATTGATAAAACAGCGTTACGCTCTCTGACATGCATGTAGTCCATGTGTACACCCTGGACTAGCCTCACTTATCCCAGTATTTGTCCTCACATTACACTAATACTGAAAAACTCCTTTATGAAGAACTCAAATCTTATAATAATTCAGCCATTACCAAAAGACAGGTGCTGCTATCTCAAGGAGCCAGTAAAAAGGCTTGGTGGGTTTTATGTATTTTATTGTATCTAATCTAAATGTTAAAAATTGGCTGTCAGATGTCTGAAATGACTGCACAGTTAAAATGAAACTTGTAAACAGAGTTCAAACTGAAAACACATTTGTCGGTTTTATGTACAAATGTGCTATTTCTGCATAAGCCACTGAAATGCCCAGAGGTATTGGACACAAAGATAAATAATTAATCTTTTTACCACATGGGACACTGACTCAGCAAAGAGAATGATTGTGGGTTCGTGGAAAGATGAAGTTGAATACAAATAGATGCCCCGTATTTGTTTTTATGCTGGCTCATTACATGCAGAGGATGTCTTATGACCACAGTTTAACTATCTATGTTCGGATCCAAACATCACCCTTTTCATGTGTTTTCAAGCCTCTTGCAGACCATAACTTATTTTTATTCATCCAATCTGTTCCAGTGCTTCTCATTGTGTTCTGTTGCTGCAGATGAAACACAAATTGCTGGCAGTGCAGAGGCATCGTGGCTGAACAACACTTGAAAAATAAGTACAAATCAAATACTTTTCTTGTACTTTTCTCGTAGTCCTGGTGTAGGCATTGATATATTTTTGATTCCTAAATGTGAGTGTTGCCATAAAACAATAAAACACAGTGTTTACAGACTTCCCCTATGGACTCCTCTCGCCTGTTCCAGCGTGCAGCGCTTTAACGTGGAGCTGTTTGCATCCCGGAAACTAACATCAGGTGTTTCTACTTAAAGCTGTGGTTCAGAGTTGGTGGTCTGAGTGCTCCTGTCATTCTGCAAACCAGAATGGGAATGGGAAATCCCATGGGAATCTGTACATCTCAAGCTTCATATCTGAAAAAGCAACATTGGTTTCCTCTTGCTACGATGACAGTTTAGGACTGAGTGGCTTTTAATGTATTGGATTTATAAGAGTATCAAAGCACTTTACGTTGCATTATTCATTCTCTCTACTCTCGGTGATGGTGAGCTGCTATTACACTGCCCTGGGGTAGACTGAGAGAAGTGAGGCTGCCAATCTGCACCACCGGCCCCTGCCACTACCACCAACACGCCTGCACACCACATTCATGCTAGGCAAGGTGAGTGAAGTGTCTTGCCTAAGGACACATCAACGGTTTTGTGGTATTCCCAGTGGTCTCCCATCCAGGTACTAACCAGGCCCGGCCTTGCTCGGCTTTGAGATCTGACGAGATCAGGCTTTGACCAGCTGCTATTGTCTCTCAGGTTCAGATAGCATGTTCAACTTTTCTAAGTGCACTCAGATTTCTTCCATCAATCCACAACAGAAAACAGAATAGGTCAAATCCTTCAGATAATCCTGATCAAGCCGATAGATCTGGAGATGGATCCACAGGAGCAATTTTTCACTATAAAACTCAACTCAAAATAATACTTAGTTTTTACAGTCAATCTGGGATAAAAGTTGGATTCTGATTTGGAAAAACACACAAAAATATGTGTTTGTAACATAATTAGGTGATGAACGTTGATTAAATGATCTGGATGCTAGACTCGGTGCCTCTTGAGGTTTTATTCTGTCATCTAACTCAAAGGACTTGGCTTCCATGTTTGGAAGCTGAAACGTCTTCACCCGAACGTCTGGAATGTTTGTGTGGAACATGGACTGATGTGGAACTCAAAATATAGCAGGTCTTTGCGTGTTGGAATTTATGTTTTACCACAGATGATTTCCAAATATTCCACACTGACCTTTTGTCCCTCAGTGACGTGCAGTGAGGTTCACGTCTGGTGAGGCCCTGATGTCGTCACAATCACATTTACAAACATATAAACCAGGTGTCAGTGCATTTGGTGTCAGTGCATTTGGTGTCAGTGCATTTGGTGTCAGTGCATTTGGTGTCAGTAAATTGTTTCTCCCAGTAAGTGACTTGGGGCCAGAATAAAAAAAGAATTTCAAAATAAAACTTCCGCAGTCTGTATGAAATAGCTCTAAAAGTATGAAATAAAAAGCTGGTTTTGTATTCCCAGCTTTTTCGTGTGTACCACTCTGTTTGAAAAGAGCGAGTCTTTTGTCCCGTCGTCAGAAGCAAACCCTTTAGCTCCTTTAGCGTTGGTCTTCCTTTAATTATAACCTCCTGCTTCGTCCGAAAGTCCAGTTTAGAAAACAGCTTGAGCTTTAATATGTATCTTCCTCCATTTAAAAAGTAGAGCCAGACACGAAGAAAAAAGTGAATGAATTGCTAAACTTGACTTGCTAACTCTAAATTGTATCTTGCTGTCACTATTCTGTGGGAGTTGCAAGAATCCCTGGGCTCACGAGCGCCCCCTACCCCTAGGCCAGGTAACTGCGTGCCTCACCCGGCGCCTTTTCACAGCCTTAAAGCAGCAGCGTCACTGCTGAGCTCCAGCACAGTCCATGTGAGGCATCTTCTCAGTAAAAGTAAATATTCAGCTATTTTGAATAAAAAAAGAATAAAATTGCAAAGTTAAATAGAAAATAACTTTATAGTACAAATCATTGGAGAAATGTAACTATTTCATGTATTTTTTCTTGTCACTGTTGTCCCTGATTTGAACATATCTGTACAGAAGAAATGTGTCACTGCAGAGACTAGTTCATTAACTTTGTGTCTAGTTTTGCCAGCAAAGCCTGAACAATGATCATTGTATAGTTTTAAAACACATTCTGTACACATGATGTAAGTCTTTACATAATATACATTCAGGCGCAGTCTGAGTTGTTTTGAATGTTTTTGTGATATTATTATTGTGTAATTTTGCGAGTGCTTGGACTGACTGTGCCTTCACCTCAGAGACAAACGTGGGCTCTTGAATAAATTCATATCCACAGCTGTAGAGCAGTGTCACATCTTGTCACCATATTTTTAAAAGCTGCAATTTGATAACACTCTTTAATAATACTAACATTTGGGCTTTATTCTTTGTCCCAAAACAGGGACAGATGAGTTTATTACATAACTCATCAAAACACATCTACAAAACGTGACCGATTATGTAAATGCTTAAAACAAGACTCTTCACCATTATAAACATCATTATAAGAATCATATCCACTTAAACAGGTTTGTTTTATGATGCAGTGAATAAAGTTTTACAATGCTGTCCTGGAAAATGAGTCCCCTGGTTCAGGCTCTGTATCTCCAAAAAGCCATTAAGGAGTTTTTGGCCCGTGATTTGATCTGCCTTAACTCCACGTTGGTGCTTCGTGTCTCTCCAGGTATTTGTGTAACTCTTACCCAAAAGGAACTTTATTTTCAAAGCATTATTGCTCTCACAGATCCCTGCTGGCTTAGATAACGTTTCCATGATGCATTTTGTAAGTCCAAAAGTGGTTTTATGTGACAGGCAGGACATCTTGTTTGGGCCTTTTAGTTTCTTTACAGGTCAAATTTATCATGAATAACAATCCACTAACCGTCTTTAAGAGCCCCATATTGTACAACATTCAGACTTTTCAAACTGTAATGGGAAACTTAAGCCTTGGTCTTTCACGTGGTCCAACATAAAATATTCAATACAGTGTGTTTGACAAACTGAGGCCTATACGTTTAAACAAAACACACTGATCGAACAAGGACAAGGTCGGGGCAGAGAAGTGAAGAAGAATAAATATAGTGGCAGGTATTAGGCTTATTGTCAAGTAAAGGTGAATGGACTGAAGTTGTAAGTTGCAGGACTGTATCTGTGAAGAGAAGCATTACCTCAGCATTTAGAAGAGGAGGTGAAGAAGACAAGATGTAGAGGCTGAGAGGTGATGGCTCTACTGCTGCGGTTCCTGCTTAAAGGCTTACAGTCCCTGGTGCATAACTTATTATTTATTCAACTGTGTTAATCCCACGGCGAATTATATATTTACTATTAATTCCAATACACATAAGGTTAGATCTATAGGTGAAACAATGGGGCCTGTATTTGTTTTGTTCTATAATAATCAACCAGAATATAAAATGCAAAGTATGATGAGCCTCCCCTATTTGAAAGACACCAGAGATGAAGAGAGTGGAACAAGTGTATTTATATGAATCACTTGCCTCTTTTTACTGAAATTAAATCATGAAAATATGAAGTCTTTAGTTATATTGTCACCAAAACAATTTCAGCTAAAGACACTTTTTAATTTCTGCGTTCTGTTTGTTTTGTTCAGTAGTAAAGAGAAATCTGGCTGGTTCTTGGTGCACGTCTGTCGCCTGATTAAACACGAATGTTCACCTTCTCATAATGTGGTTTTATTCATGCTTTTAAAGGCACTGCGCCTCAAATTAAAACAAAGCCTGAGGAAAAGACAGGCCACAACTACAGGGAACATAATGAACGTATGGCAGAAACATCTTAATTGTAAATCGCTTAGACGATAAAATTGTCCATAAAACTCTCCACAATGACATGTTTCAGAACCATGTAAACAGACTCATTAAGGATGATACAAACGTTTAGTCCTTTAAAAACACTATATAGGAAGGGATTCTCCACATGCATTTGATATTTGATTAACTGGTTATAGCAAATATTAAACATTAAATTATTAAAATAACATTAAAGAAAATATATTATGTTTTTTCCCCGTAGCAAACAGCAGATTGGCCTTTACATCTCTACTTATATAAAAGGCAAATAATAAGTCATTGCACAGCAGTGACTGGGGACAGGGGGCAGGGGCAAAGCACATTTTCTGAACACTCAAGCACTTTTCCAGATGCTTATTATTGCTTTATAATTTCTTGCATTATTCATTCACTCCACTCTTGTAGGTGGTAAGCTACTATTGTCGTCACAGCTTCCCTGAAGTGTGTTGCCTAAGGACACAATGAGCAATGCCCCACAGTGGCACCTGATATTTCCTGTGATCTCCCATCCAAGTACTGACCAGCCCTGCTTAGCTTCTGACATCAGATGAGATTAGGCTTTAATAAGGAGGTTTTGGCCACAAATGATTCAATTTTTCATTTCATTTTCATTTATTTATTTAATAAGACAGGGACAATGCACAATCTACATTAACCTAAACAGGAGAGATGTATTGTACCAGGTTGTAGCGCCAGTGCTAATTTCCACCTGTAGTCCCTGGGCAGGTTGATGTTATAGTTCATAAAATCAAACATACAAAGAAAATGTCTTTATAATCAGAGCACAACTGTGGGTAAGCTCAGGATGACACTGGTAACACAGTTAAAAGCTCATAAATGTCAATTTTATGTAATATGTCCTTAAATTCTGATACTTGTGAGTTGTCTCTTGAATCAACATGTCAGGACATCAACACTCAACATCAAAACATCAATGTAACTGTTTGAATGAGCTGTCACTGAAGCCATTGGTTTGTCCACACCTGGAATTAAAATGTCAAAGGTAAAACTTCCCCAGACCAAAGACTTGATTAGTGATAACTATAATTATAAGGCATCTTAACCTCCCCAATGATTAAAGGTCCTGTGCAGCCCTGCACAGAGCGTCTCTACTGAGCCTGTTACTGGTGAGTGAGAGTGAAAAACAACAGGAAAAGTGGTTGTCAGTGAAGCACCGAATTAAAACACTACAGTCACTTTCTGTTCTATAAGATACAGAATGAGTAAATGTTCTTTGATGCCCTAATGTTGTATATTGCTGACAGGTCAGAGTATGGAGACAGACCTCAGGAAAAAGCAGTGACATCTTTGTGTTTTATCTTGATCACACCAGTGAAGCTCAGCATAAAGCTGCTGCTCCTCCATGTCTATGCTCCTGAGGTCCACACAGTCACACAATGGATGAAGGGGGCAGAAAGGTCAAAGTCAAAAGCTTGGCAGTAATTAGACACCATTATTATTCCATATTGCAACATAGTGGTCCACAATAATGCCAAAACCCTCAAACAGTGAATGAGACAAAGGCACAGAGATCCGCCGTGGACACGTCAGCTCTGTCAATACGAGTGTTGACAAATGAGACAATGAGAAGACTCACTAAGTCAAGCTCTGGCACCAAACTGCACTCACACCTGTGTAAAATGACTTGAACTTTTTATGAAACCTTTCATAGCCATCATCAGCAGAAAAGGAAAACAGCAAAGACAGGATTTCCTCCACAATTATAATTACAGGCTGCCATGGAGACAAGGCCAAAACAAAGCAGTAGGAGCTGTTCCCAGGTTTGTTTCTATTGTGGTCTGGATACTTCATCTGAGGTCCCACTGAGGCCTGTGAGTCACTGCTCTGGGCTGACCCACTTCTATGGAAGGAAATCCTCCACAAACCAGGTTGGTTTGTAGCTTGAAGAAAAATATTTTACGCCATTTGAAACCATTGTGGTCTTTTTCTCTAAACAGTGCAGTCATTATTGAAACTATATCACTCTTTACTCTCACAGAAAAATGAACCATGTCTAATTGTGTTCAGTTCTTTGTTTTTCTAAGGTAAACTTGAAAGGTACTCCAAAGTAATGAGTGTGGGCAACAAAGCGACATATTTCCTGCCTTTTCATTGTCAGTGTTATTGTTTTTTCCATTGTCAGAGGCAGTAGGCTGATATCACAGTTTAGCACAGTTTATAACACATCGGTTACATCATGCAAAGCTCTATTTTATGTACTTGTCATGGTTGTATATTGATTTGTTCTGGTCAGGAATTGTTTGGTATTAAACTCTCATGTCTGTCCAATAAACTGTGTTATTAAATGTAACCACGTTGAAGTAAAAGAGAACAGTCATCATAAAACATCAAAGAATGGGAAACGTGACTGGAGTCCCCGCCGTCTCGTCCGCAGACCTGATTTTACTGCTCTGTGTTGTGCTGTATATGATCCACGGACTCTGGCAGTGATGTCATGGTCTTATCTGGCACAAGAGCCTAACCTGTCCCCCTCCTCCTGCCCCCTCCCTGCTCTGAGGAAAAGCAGAGATGTGTGTGCAGTGTGTGGGACGTCCCAGATGAAGCCTGTGTCCACATCCGCTGCACATCAACCACAGTCTGTGGGATGGAGGGGTCTGGCACTGGTCCAGAGGCTCACGTCCTCCTACACGGGGCTGCAGCCAGGCCAGATATGTGGGCAGCTGGCTTGTTATATTACAGTCCAGTCTTCAGACATAGAGGAAAGCAGTGGAAGATATGTTCTGAAGGATATTGGTCTTTCCAACGACATCTACTGTGGGTCTAAAGAGGGACGTCCAGGCAAGGCTGAAATATAGAGCACTTGTACCTCTCGTATTTATGATGCAGGATAAAAACAGGCATGTTGATAAGAGGTGGAATTTTAGAAACAAAAAGAAAAAAAAATCTTCATTTTAAAAGAGTTTGGACCAAAGTGGGGAATCACTGCTGCAGGACAAATGACTTTTTAAAGTATGTACAAAGATATTCACCACTACCTCAATTTAAATGTGTCATATGAAAGATATAATTATGCTGATAGGGCTGAAAAAATAATATTAGCACAGTGACCTGACACTTGGTGGCATTCGGGATGAGAGTGGAATGTGGTGTGTGTAGGTGGTCTGAACACATCTCCTTATCGTATAGGAAGCTTATTTTGTTTGGAGAGGAAATATAACACAATGTTTTCACTGGACCTGAAATTTAAATTAATACATTTGAGCCAATAACTATGTGGTTGTCTAATATTTAACATATTTAGACATTCAGATGAATAACTCATGTAAAATATTCAATAAACAGAAGCAGTGTACCAAAACTTGCACAGGAATATTTAGGCCAAATTTTGAATGGCCCTCCTTTAACCAACACTCAAACTCTTTCTAATGCTAATGTTGTATTTAAATAACCTCTCTCCTGGGTTGACATGCTCACTGGACTCTTTGGCAAGCCACACCTTGTAGCAGGAATGTTGTTTATTGGAATTCAGATTCATTCCCGGCACAGTTTTCCCGGCCAGCATGTCACGACCCCGGGTCTGGGGAGCGCTCTCCTGGTTTTGGCTTGTGTACATGAACATCCATCATCGTCAGTGCTTTTAGCGAAAGACATTGTAACTGACTCAAAACACTGTGGACTTTTTCACTTTTTGTTCTTCAAAACGCCGAGCCATATGGAGAAAAGACACAGTGGGATTGCTAGTGAACAACAAAATAGCGAAAATAGTACCAGGCCACATCAAAAGTCCAGAGCTCAGTGATTCATGATGATTTGTATCCCTGAAGGCCTACATTCAATGCTCTCTATTCATCAAGGCTTGGGACAGGGCGAAAGGATGGATTTGTGTGACTCTACTTAAAGGTTCACTCACTCTAAGGAGATGTACATGCATGAATGTTCCACAATACGGCATTGCGCTTACCTATTTTGCATGTATTCAATGACTTTTTTCTTATACTCCAGAAATAACTTGACAAATGTGAGTGGGGTCGCCGCTCCTAAGATCATCTTGCTATTCTTACTAAAAGTCTGTGTTTGGACAAACCAGAAGTCCTTGAACTTGCTCATTTGTTGTCTCTTTTTTTGGACCAGACCACTAATTTCCACACAATCATATGTATGCAACATATTTGGATGTATGCATGTTTTTATAATCCCCCCTGATCTGTGACTTGCATTGTGATGGCACCTAAGTTCGAGGTAAAGAGACAACAGAAAAGTTAAATAATGAACCAGTGTGGTCTTTTTGGCACACAGGTTGACACAGCTCCACTACTGCAGATAATGCAAAACAACATGCACACACATCACCCCGATGAGGCGTGCAAACAGATTTTACACAAACAAAAAACAACATCTGAACAAGCTGCAGGATTATGGGTCTTTTTTCCCTCTCGTCTCTGTTATAGACCATATGTTTCCTGAGCTGGGCTGCAGTGTGAAAATCATGATCACGTGCCAAACATGTCTTGAGAGAGTTTTTGATGGATTAGATCAATGTCCACAGATCTAGGTCAGGTAGTTTTCCAAATGACTCACTTATGAAGTTTACTGATGTGTGCGAATGAGTTTTCTTCCAAAGACCCCAGGGCTTCACAAAATATCAACCACAGGAACGCACCACAACAAACCATCAGCCTCTTGGTGTGCAGTGATGCTGTCTTTCCAAAAAATCCCTCTCCTTTTGATTCGAGACTGTCATAAGGAACATGCTGAATATCATAACACATGTATCTTGTAATCAGGGCCAGCCCAGCCTATACGCAGACTAAGCAGCTGTGTAGGGCCCAGAGGCCAGCAGAGGGCCCCCAAGAGTCCATACATTTATACTGAAAATAAAATAACACACCAAGTTTTATTAGTTTAGTTTTATACCTATCGTGGCAAATTATCTGCTGCTGCTACATTAGTTTTTGAGTCGGGCAGAGGTGAGGGCAGCTATGAGTTTACACCGGTGCAAGGACCTTTATAATGTAAATGTGAGCCCACTGTCGCAAACGAGAACACATTAAAATCCACCAGAAACTTGTCTAGAATTTCAAAAGTCTTGACCCCCTCTTATATATGATTGTGTTCTGTTCTTGTGACTGTGGTAGTTGTGACATTCTGGATGTTTTCAGTCTGATGTTGGTCATATAAACACAAATACAACTGGTCGAGGTGATGAGAGCAGAGTCAGCTGAACCAGGAGACACTCGGGGGACCCAGAGACAAATTCATCCCCGGGTCCCCTGAAAGCTAGGGCCGGCCCTGCTTGCAATAGGTCATTTTTAAACGACTACTTACCAAATAATTTTACAATTAAGACACCAGGACAGTTACTCCAAGAGCCTATTAACTATTAGTAAGTTAGGCCTAATATCTCATTATATTATTAGCTGAAGTTGCACAATTTAGAAACTGCCAAGTAAGACTCAAAGGTCCATGTTACACTTTTTTCTGTGTTATAATGTAGTTTCCTCATCAAAAAAAAACCCCTGAGTTGTGTTTTGTTTCATTCGCACATGTTTAACTCACAAATGTTGCATTTTTAGGCTGAGTGCTTCGGAAAATACTCCTTCCACGTTGTGATGTCATGTGTTAATACAGGAGGTGCCCCACTGTGTTTTTAACTCCATGCATCGGCACTAGAATCTTTTGGATGATTTGATTTGTCTGTGTGTATTGAACAAAAGGTAAAAGGAGCTGTTTACTTGAACACCACCACTACACGACACTCATTTGTTAGTAGATTATGATAAGAGGGTGCACTGTTTTACACTAAAGGTTTGTTGGACCTGGTGGAGCTGTGAATGGTGCCAGCCCATTTTATTTCTCTCATAAAATCCACACTGGTCTTTTTCCGCCTGTGTTGTCATGGAAACGGGGATTTAGCATGGAGTGATAATTGGTGCTGACCATAAACCCGCCACAGTGTAGGCCAGTCCTTTTTTTTTTTTTTTTCCTTTTTAACTAAGCTTTTGTAACCACTGAATATAGTTTCATGCCTCAGATCACCTTGCAACTTCAATCCAACTACTGACAGAAGAGAGACAAATAAGACTTTTACTTGAGAAATATAAAAGAAAGTGTAGCTGTTCAAAGTAGTGAAACTAAATAAATATATGCATAAATGAACATGATTTGCATTTTGGACGTTGAGAAAGAAAACAAACTCAACATGTGTGTTCTTTTAGAAAGTATAATAATAATGATTTATGAAGACTCCAGATGCCTCTGTCACTCTTCCATCTAAAAACATTTAATATGGTTATTAGATAATGAGCTTAACTATCTCCAGTCCATTGGATTGATACGGCCTGGATCTGTAGAAATAACTGTTACAGTAATTGTGAGTGACATTTACACAAACATTATGTGCACTTTCCATTTAGTCTCATTAAGGTCTATATCAATAAAACACCGACAGTTGTTTATGGGCTCTGACCGTACAGTCGATGGCTCCAACACCGTCCTCAGAAACACTGGACTGACCTCAGCAAATCCAACAGGCCTCAGCTGCTGTGACAGTGACATCATGAGGACCAGGTCAGAAATGGACTCAGCCAGGGAGGGGACAGAGTACTGAACACATGTACTCAAGTAAAACTACAGGTACATGGCCAAAAATGTACTGCTGCCAAAATGATATGAAAAGTAGATCAGTTTTAAACAAATGTGAAAAATGTAACTGTTTATGTTATTCTAGCCAATTAGAGGAGGCAACGTTAAGTTTGTTTGGAGCTACATAGATTCATTAAAATTCTTTCTTGATTTGAAGGATTTGGCCGTCTTCTCCAAGAACACTAGTCAAATCACAATTCAGATATTATATTCTGAATGAAGAAAGGTCCTCACAAAATCCTTCAAATCAGGAAGGAATTATTTGGCTGAAACCCATGAACAGCAGAAGCAGAGACGGCTGTGCACCGGGACAATTGTTGAGCTGTTCAAGAGCACCTATGAGCTCTACTCATACAAGTACAAGTACAAACATTACTTCTCACCTCTGGACTCCGTTACCTGTCATAATGAAATGATGTGCAGGCATCAGTCATTACAATAACCAAACCATGTCCATTTTGCCTAACCTTAAATCCACATGTCCCATTCTGTCTGGACTCTCTAAGACTGATAAAGTACAAATGATGAGTGGATTAAGGAGTATTTTATTTTTAAAGTCTTCCTTGTGGTGCAGCCAGAGCAAATAATCCACCTTTGTCAGAGATGATTACTGCTCCCTCCAACCTGAAGCCTCAGCAGCACAGATGGAGTGTAATGTACTGAGGCCTGTGTGTACTTATTTATACACTGTATGTATGTTTTGTCTTTGTTCTTCTCACAAAAACATTGTGCATCTAAAATGATTTGATTGGAAGTCTGCATGTTCGCTGAGTTTTTATGACCGTGTTTGAGAACGCCTCAGCTTCCTCTGGCCCTGGGGGAGTTGTTTGGCTCACCAGGCTGCTGGCACAGTGACATGGCACAGGGGTTGGTCTTTTCACAATGAAAGCTTGAGTCATCAGCTCTCACGGTTTCACAAATGGAACTTGACAGATTGAGATTAATTGTGCACAGCAAGAATTGATCAGACAATTTATTCATCAACATTATTCGCTAGCATTTGATCACAGATTTCTTTTATGTAAACATTCTTGTAAAACTAAGCAAATATGACAATTGCACTGTGAAAAGTCAAAAACAGGCCAAGTTAACAGCTGTAATTTTACTATACCTGGAAGTAAGGCTATGAGCTATTGAACTGTCAGGGTGTTGGAAGGGTATCCTCATGGTTGATTTGTGGTTGGAAGATTGGCCTTTCTTCAATGCACACTGTGTACCCATAAAGTGGCCTCTTTAAGACCTTGGTGGCACAAGTTGTAATTTAATTCAATTCAAAGTTAATTCCGATTATAAAGTAAACTACATAATCTCACTCATTTGTGTGTAGTACTGTTCTGTTTAGATGACAGTAGATTACCAGTTTTACCAATACTACAGTTTCTGCTTTTCCATATGTCCAGACTGAAAATGCATTATTGGCTAAAAAGTATTTGAATTTGAAACAGACACAGCGGTGAAGTGCCCAGTCAAGATATTTGTTGTAGGATTATAAAGTCATTCAAACATAGTACATTTGAAGGATGAATAATCTGTATTTGATTTTTTTGCATGCCTCACGGTCTGTGGAACAAGCGCTTCATGGCTGTTCCCATCTCAGGGTCTTTCCAGCCACATCACTTCTGATCTATTTTCCAGAGGGTATTTTCCTGACAGCAGGTTTGCATTAGCCCACTCCTGGCCTTGATTGCTCTTGTGCATAAATCTCATTGTGTAATTACAGCTCTCAGCACCTCATTTAAGGATTAGAGACTTGGTAATCGAGGGGACAATTCTTCTGAAAACACACTGACTGTAGTTTCACCCAGCCTTAGTGACAGCGGGAAATGTGCTCAGTTTTATAACGTTATAGCATCATCATATGACTTCATCTCTACGAGACAGTGAGTCAGCCTTAGAGGGACCGGCCTGACTTCTGTGGACCCAGTTCAGCCTGAATGAATGAAACACACTGACACACTGCTGAGGGCACAACCTGATGTTCTGAGCCTAAGCAGATCAGACGTTTATGCCAGGGATCTGTTCTTCAGCATGACAAAGACAAAATTACATTTTGTTTTCAATACTTCCTTGTTCCAACAGAAAACTACATAATACATATTTAAGAAAAATATCTTATCATACATAACTTGACTTCAATCTAAGTGTCATGTGGATTATTCTTCGATTTTATTTGCTTTCATCTGACTCAAATCTGACTAAATTCTTTCCCTTTGGATGTCAGTGCATAAAATCATCAGCTTGCAGAATGCCATGCTTTGCAAAATGGTTTGGCTCACATTAGGCTTTCATTTCGTTGGACAATGGCTTAAGTTGCCTTGTGGCTGGAGCTCCAACCGGAATAACCATGTTCCCCTTGAGCAGACCCAGTGGACCACCCAAAACAGCCCTGTCCAAACAGCCACATGTCCTGCTCTGTCATTGTTAAGCTCTGTGATCACTACTCATGATTACTGCCATATTTTATAATGCTCCGGATGGGCCTGTGATCCAAATTATAGTGTGAAGAATACTTTTCAGATCATTAAAACAACCACTATTTGGGGTAAGCTATAGCCCCTCTCATACTACACACATGGTTTCATTTAATCTCCCCCTCTGCTCTGGTTCTTGATGCTTGATTCGGGCCACTGAAGTATAAAACGGCATATTTATTTTGATTTTTTAATTTTTTTTTTTTCAAATCAACTTCAAGTTAAGAGAGCAACACTAACTAATGGCTAACCCTACCTTCTAATGTGTACGTGTTTACATTGTGGTTGTTTGGCCCCAGATGTCCACATGCAAATCTAACTGGTCATTGGATTCCTATCTGAATCCTGGTCAGTGAAGTCCAAGCCCAAACCATGGTGGGTTTAGCTGTAAAATGCAGCCATAGAAGCTCATGGGGTAAAGGCCATCCATTTGCCTGGGACCCAGAATACACTTCAATACTTCTTCAATACTTCTACATGTGAGTCTGGTCACTACTGAATCTCCCAGAGTTCAAATGGGTAGAACTGACGTGGATTAGCTAACCAGGGACACATATCCAAATCAAAACAAATATGGCTGCTTACGAGAAAAAGAGAAACAAAGAATATCACAAGGGACTGAAAAACATTGTGGATTTCTGCAGAATCAATGAATGAAGCAATACATTTGATTTTATTTGTAAATTATGGGTGACCAATGAGCTCGTTTGTTTCACATGTGTCACTGAAGAAAACAAACCTGATTGCATGATCACTGGTTTTGGCTCGAGATCTGACGGTGTATGTGGGGAATGAAAAATTAAAAAAACGAAAAAATAGGACTGTTGTCATAGGAGTTAGCAATTTAAAACAAAATATCCTATAGTCTGATTAGGTTCATTATCCTGTGTTTTGAATGGTGAAAAGTCCTTAAACTGGTGCCTTTAATGGGAAGCTGAAACCCGTGAACACTGAGAGATGCACAGTGGTATACTCACATGTCTGTTGGGAAAATATTAATCACTGAAGATCCAAGTGGAGAGTTTGAATGCAGCGTTTCAGGCAGAGCTCATTACTCTCCCAAAAAGACCTTTCTTGTAAATAGTAAAGTTGGGCCAAAATCTTATCCTCGATGACCCCACACTCGTTCAGACCAGCTCCCAGCCCCCATCACTACCAGACCAAACCTTATCTCTATGACAAGTCCTGCATACAGACAGTTGTTGTCTATTTTATCTCAACTGTCTTAAATTTACTCTTTATGAAGACATTATAAACCAAACACAGTTTGAGAAGTGGTGCCCAAAAACCTTTTAACTACAGGTCATTTAATGTTTTCTCTTGACAAGGACGAAAGGGACATATTGTAGATTTCTTGCACAAACTAAGAAACCAAAAGTGAACACTGAATGAAGGTTATAGACAGCTACAACTGCACATATATCTTGCCTCTGCTACTTTTAACTACTCTGTGATAAGGTTTATAACTACTCAGGAAACTCCACTTTCCACTACATCTAAGTACTCAAAAACACACAAAGTATTAAGGTTAGAGCATTGCTTAGAAGCACATTACGCACGTAGACTCAGCATCATAACCCCACTTATGTCTGTCACTAATTAGTGCTTTGTTAATTATGGGCCTTTATTTACAGGGGAAGTGTAAAACCAGCAAAAGAATTTGGATTTTATTGGAAAACAAATTACTGCCAAAATCCCTGTAGGGCCAAAGTCAACACGAAGTAACATTGATGAGTGAGGTCTCAACTTTCTTCACTGAGCCTAGTGCGATGTTTAGCCTGGCTTCATCCCAGACTGCCTTAATGTAGGTCAGTGGATTAAACTGTTGCATTTAAAACAGTTCGAATGTATAAAAAGAGGACCCCCCATGCTCAGTCTGACCTGTTTCTTCAGACATGTACCAGTCATCGCTGCACATGCACAGTCACACATTCAGATTTTCCAGAGGACAGAAACGCACTCCCAGCTGCTCAAGACCAGAATCCAGGGTCTGCATTACGCCATCGACTCACTGGAAAATATGTGAGAGACTGTGAACTCATCCACAGTAATGTGAAGTTTTTAGGTTACGGGCAAATGTTACAAGGTGTGATGGCCACAGTTAAAACCTCATCACTTAATCATTGTTAGCTGTAAATCATTCACTCAAAGAACCATCAGAAAAGGTGTAATTGTTTCAGTGGTTTATTTTGGAATAAATATACAAAAGTCAAAGACATTTCAAACTGTCTGAGTAAAAAAAAAAGAAAAATATTTACAGTATTTTGCACAGAACTGGATAAATGTATACATAGTATACAGCACAGTCTGTGTATGTCAATAGTTTTGCTGTACAGTGCAAAAAGCTGGGGTATAACAGATAAAACATAAAGACAATGTTGCATTAGTCCTGCTGAGGACAGAAAGAGATAGTACTGGACTAGAGGACAGATGTGCTCTGGACGAGGAGAGCCACAATCATAACAACATAACAAAGGCACTGCCAGCTTTTCTTCCCTAAAGTTTAGCCTTTCATTTATAATAAATGATGTGTGTAAACTGTGCCAGAAGAGCATGATTTAACAGGCTCCGTGACCTGCTGTAGACTGGGGACACAAACTGACAAAAATGGAAGACTGTCTGTTAGTAAGCCTAGATTAAACTTTACTAGGGAAGGTTGGACTTCAGTCCAGCTCTGTTCAAACTGACACAAATGTTGGTTCTCAACAAACTAACAAAAAAAAAACAAAAAAAAAAACAACAACTTTACTTTACTGATCTTTCCAGTACACATGATTTGTTTTTTTTTACTATTACTCAAAGAAACCATGAAAAATAATGAGCAACTTTGTAAATTCCTGGAAAGGTTCAGCTAAGATTTTTCAAAGCTTTATCAGTCTCATTAAGACAAATGATAGCTTCGTTCCGAAGACAGTAACACTTCCATTTTTCACTAGAAAATAATTTAATGCAGCTAATCTTTTTTCGGAACATACCGCTGTGGAGGATGTGTTCACATTGTGTCCTGAACAGCTGCAAGCAAATTGGCTTTAAGCTAATATTTGGTTTGAATAATCAATGAGCAGCAGGGTAGCAGCTGTGGTAAAGATCTTGTCTATATCTGCACAACAAGAACAACAGAGTGATCCATTTTATTTCTTATTCCAAGAATCTAAAAACTCCCTGAAAAATAACAAGAGACAAGTGCAGAGCAACATGCAACAGGGGCTTATAAACACAAACGCTCTCGTCTGTTTGTTCATCTTTGTATTGCAGAAGCCCTAAACAATAACACTGAGTCTAAGGCAGGTGAGGCTTTGTGGAGATTCAGAACCTGCTGACAGGGGATAAATAACATTTAAAATGTGTTGTTTCCTTAAATTAGACCATGAAGTGTAATATAGTTTATCTCCGTAGAGACCTTTTGATCTCTACATTTATTATCCATCAGTTTCTGAAAGAATAAAATCTGCTCCTGACAGAGAGTCCTTAACACGGGCTGAGGTTACAGAAGTCCAGCTCCTGTGGTTTGCGCAGGTCCATGCAGTGTTCTCGGGGCAGCATGTGTCCCGTCTGAGCTCTGCAGTCCAGCGGGCGCCTCTTGAAGCCTTTGCCACAGGTCCTGGAGCAGGGGGACCAGTTCCCCACCCTCCACTCGGGACAGGGGTCTCCACACATCCTGGTGGCTGAGGGTCTCTGTGTGGGATCACAATCAAAACCAGGCTTACCGTCCGGCCGCAGACACTGCACCAACCTCCTCTGTAGCCCGTTACCGCAGGTTACCGAGCACTTGTCCCAGTTTGTGGAGAGCCACTTCCCCAGACCAGGATCATCCTTAGTATACACATTTTTCAGACTGTCCTTATCATCCTCTGCTAGGACACTATTGTGGGAGTTTGCACGTGTGTCCTTCTTTGAAGCCTTGTCTTCTTTAGGCTGTCGGGGCAGGTAGAAGGAGTAGCGGATTCGGGGTGGGGTCATCCGGCCAGCACACAACACCTCCACAGTTAAAGCTTCTCCTAAAGGTTTGACCGCCTGCAGAGTCTCAGAGGAGCCAGAGGTGCCACTGTAGCGCACCAAACTGTTCTTTACAATGATGTCTCGCTCCCCAGACGACACAACGTAGTTTCCATTCAGCACATACTGTCCGTTACTGCTCTTCATAGCCAGATAGTTGTCATCACCGATCATTCCCTTGTAACCTCGCTGTCTGATGTCTATGTTGGCAGCACCCACTGGAAGCATGACCACAAAGTTGTATCCATGCCTGTATAATATGATAAGACAAAATCAGATCAACAGTATACGATTAAAGTAGTCCAAAGTATATCACTGTGCCTGTACTCACACTGGCTTTGTGAAGAGTCCTGACACTTTCTTGCAGCCTTTGTTGTCACCTCCACATACTCCACACTTATCAAACTTTTTAGCTGAACCTATTCTGCCGTCACAGCCAGCTTTGATGCACTTTCCCTGGACGCACACTCCTGATGTATCGGGGGAACATGGGGTGCCATCTACCACCTGCCATAAGCAAACACACAAATGTAAAGAACCAAATATACAAACCTGATGTTTACGATGGATTAATATTGGCCTCAAACTGCCCTTTAAGATTCATAAGGTTTACTGTAACGTCTTGGCTGAGGTTGGATTGTACAGCTGCGAGGTGATTTAAGCGTCTTGGGAGTATTTTTATCTCCTCCTCCACATGTTAGAGTGACGTGTGAACTCTGTATGTGCTGCTTATACTCACATCATACCCCTCTATCTGGGTTAGTCAAACTCCTATCTCATCCCTCAGTGTTAAAATACAGACACAATATAGTCAGCTGCCTATATATTTACTGCAGAAGACAGCTTTTTCTGAAACTTACCCATGATAAATGGACCAACTGGTGGTCTCAATCTGTGACTGGTAAATCAAGCAGAGGGCTGTATTTCTTCATCAGCACAAATAAAAAAGGTAAACAAGTAACTATTTAATATTGAGTGGGCTTAAGTTTGAAATGGTTTTAAATAAAACATCAAAAAAACTGTTTGTGGAGATCCAGTTTGATCCAGTGACCATTTCTACAGGATAAAACTGTAATGACCTAACACAGCCTCAATGCTAGTCTTCTCTAAAAACTCACTGCGTGAATTTTGTAAACAGAATAAAAGGCTTACCTTGGGTGCGAGAACATAGAAATACCCGGTGCCGTTAGCCCTGCAGATGAGTTTGCATCTGTCGTTAGCAGAAACACCAGAAAACTTAGGCACCCAAACAGTAGAGGAAGCAATGCGGTTGTTGTTGAAACTGCGTCCACCATTCTCACACTGCTCCTCTCGGAAGGTCTTTCCTGCTCAAAACAGACAGATGAAGAGGTTAGAGGTTTGAATGCTCGGGGCCAGAACATGTCATCAAACATGTTGTACCATTGTCAGGGCAATGGTTCAGACTGCAGGAACGGTATTTGACCCGGACGCCTTGGCAGTATTTCCCCCCGTTTGATGGAGCTGGGTTGTTACACTCCCTTTTAGAGAGCTGGACACCCCCTCCACATGAGCGAGAGCAGGGGCCAAAAGCACCCCACTTACCCCAACGACCATCCACCTGGAAAGTACAAGATAAACAAAAGAAAATATGAACATTTATGAATATGAACTCATTGTTGTAGGATAAATGAAGTAGCCAGAGAAAGTAAAGGGACTCTGGATGTCAAACACAGGAGAAGTGCTCAATACATTGTTGTATCTGACTAAGTTTCCAGTTTTTGTAGGGGATATTATAAACTTTGATAACATAGAAGCAAGGACTGAGTAGGCATGTCCATAGTACAGCTATACAAATTCTATATAATATTTTTCAATCATAGCATAGTCATATTCTATATAGATGTGTTTTGAAAAAGGATCCACTGAGAATGTATTGCACGCATCTTTATTATATGAGGTAGAATGTCTTATCCAAAGGATCAAGCCACCTATAGATACTTAGCACTTCAGCTTCAGTTTTGTTTATGCGATCTCAAAGCACAGTGTGATGTCATTTCAGGCAGAAATTAGTTCATTGTAATGATATGTCAGAAATATAATTTCATTTGTAAGTCTTACCTTCACAGTTTGCACAGCAATCTTGTTAGCACATATTCCGCGATCACAGATCTGTCCCTCACCACAAGGGGTGCCGTCTGCCCATGGGAAGTGCCTGGTCATGCACACAGGATGACCATTGGACTTTCCTGTGCACCACAAGCGACCACATGGAGGCTGCATAAAGGGGCACGGCTTAGAACCCGCCCCAAATGCGAGCTCACACTGACGGTCTAAACTGTAGGATACTCCGGGCAGCACATCAGGGAGGACCAGGGGCTTCTGTGGTGGGTCTAGTAAACAGTCCCCTGAAAAGAAAAAGATAAAATATGTAATCTAGAAGCATTCCATCCATCCATTTTCTTCCGCTTATCGTGGGGGCAGCAGTCTAAGCAGTCCCACCAGGGCCTCCTCCTGGTGGGACATGCCTGGAACACTTCCCTAGGGAGGCTTCCAGGAGACCTCAGCTGGCTCCTCTCAATACGGAGGAGCAGCGGCTCTACTCCAAGCTCCTATCGTATGACTAAGCTTCTCACCCTATCTCTAAGGGAGCGCCTAGCCGCCCTGCGAAGGAAACTCATTTCAACGCTTGTATCACGTGGATTGGTGCAAATGCTGCACCAACCTCATGCTCCATCCTTCCCTCACCTATGAACATGACCCCGAAATACTTGAACTACTCCACCTCCCACCTGGAGAGGGCAAGCCACTTTTTTCTGATTGAGAACCATGGCCTCAGATTTGGAGGATTTGCCGCTTCACACTTGGCTGCAAACTGTCCCAGTGCCTGCTGCAGGTTCTAGTTCGACAAAGCCATCAGGACATCATCTATAAACAGCAGAGATGAGATCCCATGTGGCCCCTGACTGCACCTAGAAATTCTGTCCATAAATACAATGAACAAAACCAGTGACAAAGGGCAGCCCTGGCAGAGTCCAACATGCACCGGGAACAGGTCTGACTTAATGCGAACACAGCTCCTGCTCCAGTCATATAGGGCCAGCCCAGAGTGGAAGTCGAATGCCTTCTCCAGATCCACAAAGCACATGTGGATTGGTTGGTCCGGGATGAAAACCACACTGCTCCTCCTGAATCCAAGGTTTGACTTTTGATTGGATTCTCCTCTCCAGTACCCTGGAATAGACCTTACCAGAGTCTTCCTGTAATTGGAACACACCCTCCGGTCCTCCTTCTTCAGCATGGGGATCACCACCCCAGTCTGCCAATCCAGAGGTACTGTCCCCAAATGCCACGCAATATTGCAGAGACATGTCAGCCAAGACGTGTAAACAGTGTTGGGGAAGCACTGTTTTCCTCTCTTGAGACGTTGAACGGTTTGACAGAATTTCTTTGAGGCCAATTGATAGTCCTCCTCCATGGCCTGCCCAAACTCCTCCCACCGTGACAAGCACCGCAGACCTTATGACCACAGCTACGAGTGGCTGCATTGACAATAGAGGTGGAGAACATGGCCCCCTCAGAATTCATGTCCCCAGCCTTTCCTGGGATCTGGAAGAGGCTCTCGCAGAGGTGCGAGTTGAAAACCTCGCTGACAGAGGCCTCCTCCCTGGATCTGCCATGGCTGTCCAGCTTCTTAATCCACCAGTGATTCCAACTCACCACCAGGTGGTGATCAGTTGAGAGCTCTGCCCCCTCTCTTCACCCAAAGTGTGTCCAAGACACATGTCCGGAGGTCAGATGACACGAAATCATCGACCACCGACCTAGGGTGTCCTGGTGCCATGTGCACTGATGAACACCTTTGTGGTCGAAAATTATATTTGTTATGGACAGACTGTGACTAGCACAGAAGTCTGATAACAGAACACCGCTTGGGTTTAGATCGGGAAGGCCGTTCATCCCAAACACCTCTCTCCAGGTGTTGAAGTCCCCCAGTAGAGTAATGGAGTCCCTGGTCTGTGTACTGTCTCGTACACCTCCCAGGGGCTCTAAGAACTTCAGGTACTCTGCCGAGTATCACTGCTGTTCAGCCCGTAGATCAACACAACAGTGAGGGACCTGTCCCCAACCCATAGGCGCAGGGACATGACCCTCTTATTCACCAAAGTGAACACCACCATGAGGTGGCTGAGCTGTCGGGCAATAAGCAAGCTCACACCAGCTCGCCACCTCTCCCAGCGGGCAAAGCCAGAGAAGTGGACAGCCCAGCTGCCCTCAAGGAGCTATGCGTGGAGGTCAGGCTGACTATATCTACTCGGTAATGCTCAACCTCCTACACTAGCTCAGGCTCCTTCCCCCCAGCAAGGTGACATCCATGCCCCCAGAGCCAGTCTCCATGTCCGGAGAACCAGTCATCGAGCCCCCCGCCTTCGACTGCTGCCCATATCCCTCTGCACCAGCCACTTACAGATCCTCCTGCAGATGGTGGGTCAACAGGAGGATGGCCCCATGACACTCCTTCGGCCTGTGCCCTGGGGGGAAAGGCCCGGCCACTAGATGCTCACTGATCGTCAGCAATCCATCAAACGTCTATGGATTTGTGATAGGAGGTCAGCCATTATGTCTTCTCTGCTGTACCACTCAAATAGTGATTTCAACAAAGTACACTGTCACATCCTCCCAAGGTCCACCCTTTTCATGTCTGACAAAACAACAATAAATTATGTTCATGCAGCATGGAGATCAAATAACATCACAAAATATATGAGTAGGGGTTGGATCATGACTTTAATCTGCAAATTAATAATAAAGGAGTAATTTCAAAACATGGGGATGATGGAAAATTATTTCTAGTGCAAGTGCTTAAAACACTGTGGGCTGTTATTGTATTGGAGGAGCATTAGGTGCATCACTCCTCTTCATATGTACTATAAATGTTTTGGTATTTTTTGTATAATAAGTTTGTACTAAATGACTAAATATGATTAAAAGACATGGATGCATGAGGTGGCTCTTATCTGTTATCGGTAATAGAGTATTCCATTCAACAAAAACACTGCACAAGTGAGATTAGTTATTAAAAGATATTTTTGCAGCAAACATAATGATTAGTAATAGCACTGAGCACTGACAGTAGCAGTAGGAGTAGTAGTAGCAGTAGTACTAGTAGTAGCAGCAGTAGTACTAGTTGTAGTAGTTGGTAGTACTAATAGCAGTAGTATTTTGAATAACACTAGCTACAGTAATTTCAGAATGGACAAGCACTTTCAAACTCTATGCACAAACTTCCTCCCTCTTCTGTGCAGGGAGGTGATTTGATCATCTGCTAATGTCAGTACACAGTAATGCTCAGCACTGAACAAGCTCAATCCCATTCCTTCCTTTTCACTCTCCAAAGAGCCATCATTTAAAACAATAGCTGCTATTGTGTTTACATGAAATGAGGAGATTACAAATGACTTGGGGCACGGCACTGCATGGTAACATGAGGCAACATGTTGTTCTAGCAGCACCACAGCTTTTTGAAGACTAGATTTATGACAGTCAGCCGGTAGGGGGCAAGTTACAACGCTGTTAGCAAAAATCACTCCCAGGCAAGTTTTCTCAAAGCATTTCTTGGGTTGCATTTTGTTTGTGGGCTTGTACTTCAGTAGACAGAGACATGTCGTTTGTCTATTTGGAGTTCTTCTTCATGTGAAGCGGTACGCGGATACACCTCTGAGTCCAAACCTCAGCGGTGACTTTTTTAAACAAGACCTCTAATTTGGTGCAGATGTCGGGTAGTTTTAAAATAAGAGTTGAGCGCCTCTCCAGGGCTTTGTGGTCTGCCCAGCTTGGCAAAGAGTCCAAACCAATCCCAATGCATTTCTGGTGATGGCAGATGGTGCACTGGCCCACTTTAGTAATTTGATTATGCCCACACTTTGATTATGAGTGTTGGGCTGAAGACAAGAATAACTGTTGAAATCTTTAGAATGTGAACTTGGACAATTGAAACCACAAATAGTAAAAGAGACTGCAAGGAAATTAAGTTGTAAATGACGTTAGAAATACGTAAAAAATGCATAGCAATTTTTGTGTGTATTTCAGTTATTAACCTTATTCCAAAAGTTATTCCAAATAGTTATAGCCCTGAGCACTATATCACAAAGGTCACATTATTATTTAGTTCTATCTTGTATTACTTATATTCATACCTGCGCTTATATCTGTATATGACACCTAACCACTGGATAAAGGCAATTCAAACTCACCATGGCCCCCATCCAAAAACTCTGTGATGATGGCAGCGCTGCAGGGTGACCAGGGGCTGGTGCGGTTGATCTGGATCAGTGTAGGAGACATCATGTGGTTATCCTGCAGCCTCCCAAACACATCATCACAGGCTTTCACATTGTCGTGGGGCATGTTGAACACATGTCCTGTAGAGAGGAAGTCCAAGTCAGCGCTATTGTACTTGAATATGAAGTTATTTTATGATGTGCTGTTGTATAAGTGATGTGTGGTTTTGGCAAGTCTCACCAAGTTCATGAGCCGTGGTGAAGGCAGAGGGCAAGCCATCGTCTTCGATCACAGAGCAGCTCCTCTTTGGGTCACACATGGTGCCTACATCTGCCATGCCCAAAGTGTCACAAGTAGATGCTCCACACAGGTCCTGCAACAAATATTATATGACACACATAAGACAAAGTTCAGGGCACCAAAGTCATTTGTTTGATTTTTACTTATATGGACGATGCTTTCACAGAGACAATTCTCTCTCATCAGATTTCAAACACAAAACATACAAAATAAGGGAAATCCTCTGGCTTAGGTAGTACTCCTGACCAAGTCTAGCTCAAGATCTGGATCTGGGACTCCGGGAACTGCACTGCTCCTGACACGTTGCCCCAGTGGCATTGAAGAATGGGTCAAATGCAGATTGCACATTTCCTTGTGTGGACAATAAAGTGCAGCTTAACTTTAACCTTAACAAATCTCATCTCCTTAAGTGGTTTCTTTGTTTAGAGCTCACCTTCTCCTATACGAGCTAAAGTAATGTCCTTCGTCATAACATTTATACCCAAACGCACGCTTTCCAGATGACCCATTTCCTGACCACAGTAGTACAACCTCAATGTTAGTGCATATTTAGAGTTTCTGACCGAGCCTACTAATCACAGGACGTAAGCATTCATAACCACTGCACAGAAACACCCATCTCTACTCTCTAAACAGCACAACCATATACATTACATAGAGCCAATTTATGCTCTGAGAAATACAGCTCCAGGCAAAGACAAAGCCGGTTTAACTTAATGCATTTGTACAGCACTTGAGTTCAATGAATGCACCCATAAAACGCTGAGCCAAGTGAAGAGCCATGATGACAAACTATTCCTAGCATAAACCACAAATGCTGCAACTCCAAATGGCTTCCAGATGCCTCTGTGTGTGCAGGAGATGACATCCAAGTTTGGGTCATTTAAGAGAAGGAAATAAAAACGTGCAAGAAGAACAAGAGGAACAAAGCAGCAGTGTCAGTGAGTTTGTTCCAAGCCACGACCTACTTCTCACATCTGTCAACTATCATATAAGCAACTTCATTAAACTGTATACTTAAACAAAACACAGATTAATATGTGTTTTATCTGTGCAAAAAAAGAAGTCAGTGATTACAGTTTATGTAGCCTTGTTACAGTGGAGCTCTGATTGCACCGTAAGGAAATGCAACCTTGTTTATTAATGAAATATTCTGAATTCTTTACACATAGATTAGAGATGAAAAATGAAGGCTCTGATTGTGCCAACATTTCCCAACATGACATTTATATTTGTTGTGATGACCTATAAAAGAAGAGCCTTTTTTGTCCATCTTGTCAACTATGGTAAAAGAGAAAAAAAATCAGATACAAAGACTAATTGAATGTGGATTATCATTGATCTATTACAAAATAGTGCATTGCGATAGCTTATAGTGATTTACTTTTATTCTAACTAAAATCTTGGGTGAATAATCTTAAATCTTAAATGAAACAGTGACTGATTCTTTGATTTTTTTATAAGACAGATGACATTGTTGCTCGTGGGTGTGGTCTGCCGGCTCCGAGTTGAACAGGGTCACACTGTATAAACTGGACTGGATATCTCCCCATATACAAAACTTTACATTGACTCGGATGGCCTCCAGCTTGAATATTTATGGTGCATATTGTTTTCTGTCAGGTGCCGTGACCTAGACAGGAAATATAAGTGTGTCAGTGTGCTGTGCAGTGAGTGTTGCTATTGTTTTAAAGTTGGAAGATGAACAGAGTTGAAGTTCCCCTCCTCCTCCCCCTCCATCCATGTATCCATCTGTCCTTTTGGATGTATTTAAGAGGCCCGTGCAGTGGAGAACATGCAGCTGGAGCAGTGATGAAAGTCAGCAGTGCATCCCTCCAGGCACGCACAGCACTTCTTAATGTTGCAGGTAAATTTGGCATCTGTTTTAAGCTCTGAAAAACTACCTCATACTACAGCCATTTAATTTCCCCTTCACACAAGCTTACTGGTCAAACTCCCTAAAGCCAAACAGTTCATTATGGATCATTGACTTCACTGTTGACCCAGTGTCAAATATTTGGGAGTGCAGCTTTTCCATTCAATGAAAAACTGCCCTCTCATGAGCAATGAAAGCAATCAGGGCTTTTGCTCTCGCCTCCCCAATTACTTCTGAGCTATGGTGTCAAAGCTCTCAGGAGTATAGTTAAAACAGTGGGTCTGTGCCAGGAGATCTTGCTTTGGAAAGTCACAAAAAATGCAGGCACGTGAAAATAAGGTCAACCATGCTACACATGGACAACTTTAAAGATGCACTATGTACCTTGTCTGGTTGGGGTCTTCATGTTTTGTTTTTTTTTGTTTTTTTTTTTTTTTTTAATTCTTCACAGTATGGCATTAAATCTGCCTGTAATTGCATGAATGTAAGATAGATGTCCTGATTTCAAAATAAATAAGATATATTTCTACTCTAAGCACAATCACCTCTCCACTGATCTGACTTGTAACTTGGCCTGATGGTGTCATGACTCTAACAGCCTCCAACAGTGATATTACCTCTCTTGTAAACAGAATAGCCGTGTCCCAGTACTCTGCGTGCTTATCTGTGTTCTTGTTCATCTTTTTCTGCCAGGTGCAGAAGTTTCTGAGAGTCATTGCTGCGTTCCCGGACACCTTGGGTCCTTTGTCAGCTTCTGTTATCACAATGATCTTTACCACTACGATGTTGATGGAGTTGAGGATACTGGGGTGCTTGTAGAGTCGCGCAGCCACTGACATCAGCGTGAGGATGTAGTGCTTTAAGTCATCGCCGTGAAACTGTGCCATTGACTCGTCCACCGCCACGAGCGTCTCCACGTATCTTGGGACTGACGCAAACCTTTTGAATCTCCCCAGTTTCTGAATCGTGTCGGTCACATTGTTGTCATCTGCAAAGTGTCTGTATTTCTCCAGTGATTGCACAAGCTGCTGACTTATGTCACTGTCCACGGCGCATCTGGACGTGGCGTTTGGCGTCAAGTTGCGGCTGGTTCTGCGCCTGAGGATGTGCGCACCTTCCGTAGTTCTTGTATCATTCTGCACCGGAGTAATAAAGTATTCCCATCCACGGAAACCAAAGGCACCCTGTAAACCATGACAAAGACTGAGCGCTGCATAGGAGCTGCTGTCATCGTTGACGTATCCAGAGAAGAAACACCGGTGCAGCTCGTGCGTGACTTCGCTGTTGGAAAGCTTCGGTGCGTCTTGGTTAGAAACACTTGATGACATAAAACTAGAGTCCTGGTGTAAATCAAGCAATAACTCCTGATGAAATGCTCTTATTTTTATGACACTTTTCCCTTTAGAGAGATCCACGTCGTTGTCAGAAACAGTCCTTCTGTCATGATTGTAGTTTTTTAGCCTGACAGGAAAGCAAAGTTCACTTTCCATGCAACACACAAGTTTGGATAAAGTAAGCGCCAAATAAAGGAAAAGTGGTATTCTGATAAACATGACGATGCTTGCATTCGGTACAGAATGCAGTGGTGATGAGCCGGTAGAGTCTGCAGGGTGAGTGCAGGCGCTGAGAGGTGGAGGGTAATCCAATGCGCACTTCTACACTGCAGCTTGTACAAGTCCACTCACTGCAGCACACTCCTCCTGGTCAAGACCCATTCCTCCACCTGTGTCTGCTGAGGCAACTGCAGCCCTCAGCGCAGGCTCAGGCGCTTTTTGTGAGGGGGCAGTCTTTGGAGAGGCTCTGGGTAAAAATGTAAAGTCAACTCAAGACACCCAAAACTCAAGAGACAACCCCAGTGCCTTCTAAGAAATCTGTGTATGATATTACATAGGCTCAATTTCATAAATAACAATCAAGACATGAAAAGGCTTGGAATCTTGCATATTGTTTTGTTTGATTTTACCATTTAGGCTAGTTAATAACTTAATATTAAATCCAGTATTTATATCCAGTATAATTTTTTTTAGTTCAAGTTAGTTTAGTTAAGTAAATGTTATATTCTAGGACATGGCAGGCTGTGTTGTCATAGACTTAGAGCGATGCTGTTTATTTACCAGTTAACTCAACCTCTGTGCGCCATCTACTGGACAGAAAAATACAACGTGTTAAAAGAGATTTTAGTAGACTCCACACAGACCCATGCACTAAGATCACTCATGTACAGAACTGCTACTGAAAACAGATTATGTCACCACAATAGTACTGCTGTGCCAAACTGAAAGATACTCTGGAAAGATACTCTGTCTTTACACTATTTTAATAAAGGATAAATATACAGAACCAGCTTGTTTTGTTTGCAGCTGGTTGCTATGGACGCAGCCCACGTTGCTATGCTCAGGACCCCATTTCTGAGGTGTCCATAAACATGCCCGAGTAACTTTAAACAACACGTTTATAAATAACACTGAAACACAAGGTTTGTGAATTATTTTACGGCCACAATAACTTTTCATAACACACACAATCTACATAGACATGTATAATCAAACTTTACACGGTGTTTTTTTTTTACTTTAGAGAGTGGCACTTCGTCACGTTCAACGTCTCCAAAACTCAGAGATCTCAGACTGAAGAAGAAGAAGAAGGAGAACAAGAACAAGAACAAGAACAAGAAGAACAAGAAGAAGGTGAGAGGTACAACAAACTAACCTGCCCAAACAGCTGATGCCCAAACTACACTGCTGTATTTATGCTCTTTGTTTACCGCTGATTTATACCGTTTATGGCATCGCCTGTGGACTGATGTCAACCTCACACCTCACACCTGTCTCCTGTAGCTCTCTGTCTGTAGCTCCTTGTCTGTAGCTCTTTGTAGCTCTTTGTCTGTAGTTTGTTGTCTGTAGCTTGTGTGTAGCTTTTTTTCCTGTAGCTTTTTTTCTGTAGCTTGTTGTGTGTAGCTCTTTGTCTGTAGTTTGTTGTCGTTAGCTCTTTGTCTGTAGCTCTTTGTAGCTCTTTGTAGCTCTTTGTCTGTAGCTTGTTGTTTGTAGCTCTTTGTCTGTAGTTTGTTGTCTGTAGTTTGTTGTCTGTAGCTTGTGTGTAGCTCCTTGTCTGTAGTTTGTGTGTAGCTCTTTGTCTGTAGCTCCTTGTCTGTAGCTTGTGTGTAGCTCTTTGTCTGTAGTTTGTTGTCTGTAGCTTGTTGTCTGTAGCTTGTGTGTAGCTCCTTGTCTGTAGTTTGTGTGTAGCTCTTTGTCTGCAGTTTGTTTTCTGTAGCGTGTGTGTAGCTCTTTGTCTGTAGCTCTTTGTCTGTAGTTTGTTGTCTGTAGCTCTTTGTTTGTAGTTTGTTGTGTGTAGCTCTTTGTCTGTAGCTCCTTGTCTGTAGCTCTTTGTCTGTAGCTCCTTGTCTGTAGCTCTTTGTCTGTAGCTCTTTTGGGACAGGCACTGTGATTGGGCAGGAGAAGAATATAGGTTTAATAATAATTTAATGTTGTTTGAATGTTTTCTTTAGTTCTTTGTCTGTAGCTCGTATTCTTTGTAGGTCTTTGTCTGTAGCTCTTTGTCTGTAGCTCTTGTTGTGTCTGTAGCTCTAGTTGCTGTGTCTGTAGCTCTTTTCTGTAGTGTAGCTCTTTGTCTGTAGCTTGTGTGTAGCTGTAGCTCTTTTCTGTAGCTCTTTGTCTGTAGCTCTTTGTCTGTAGCTCTTTGTAGCTCTGTAGCTCTTTGTCTGTAGCTCTTTGTCTGTAGCTCTTTGTCTGTAGCTCTTTGTCTGTAGCTCTTTGTCTGTAGCTCTTTGTCTGTAGCTCTTTGTCTGTAGCTTTGTCTGTAGCTTGTCTGTAGCTCTTTGTCTGTAGCTCTTTGTCTGTAGCTCTTTGTCTGTAGCTCTTTGTCTGTAGCTCTTTGTCTGTAGCTCTTTGTCTGTAGCTCTTTGTCTGTAGCTCTTTGTAGCTCTTTGTCTGTACGTCTTTGTCTGTAGCTCTTTGTCTGTAGCTCTTTGTTTGTAGCTTGTTGTATGTAGCTCTTTGTCTGTAGGTCTTTGCCGTTGGCGTCAGGATGGACTTGTACCACGTTTTGGAGCTCGCTGGAGAGGGCTCATATGGCCGCGTATACAAAGGAAGAAAGAAATACAATGGACAAGTAAGTCTGTGAGAGTTTAGTTGTAAGTTTTGTATTACTTGTCCTCTGTTTGTCACGTCATTGTGTCTGCACCTGTCTCTTCCAGGTCGTGGCCCTGAAGTTCATGCCTAAAGTGGGCCGTTCTGAAAAGGAGCTTCGAAACCTGAAAAGAGAGATTGAGATTATGAGAGATCTTCAACATCCAAATATTGTTCAGCTTTTTGACAGCTTTGAGACAGACACAGAGGTATCTTACACAATCCTTAAGTGCAACAACAAAAATGTGGATAATAATCATTTATCATTTAATAGGTAGTAGTTGTCACTGAATATGCTGAAGGACAACTGTTTCAGATCCTTGAAGATGATGGCAGTTTACCAGAATGTCAGGTACTTCATTTTCTTCTATGATCTTTTTGGCATGACATGTCAATACTTCTCCTTTTCACTAGGTCAGAGAGATAGCCTGCCAGTTGGTTTCAGCTCTTTATTATTTACATTCCCATCGCATTCTTCATCGTGACATGAAACCTCAAAACATCCTAATTGGGAAAAGTGGAGTGGTGAAGCTCTGCGACTTTGGGTAAATAAATTATACTTGTAGAAATGTGTTCACATTGTATTCACGATGTGTTCATGATGTGTTCACATTGTGTTCACGATGGGTTCACATTGTGTTCACATTGTGTTCACGATGTGTCAGATGTTGTTCACATTTTGTTCATTTTGTTCACATTGTGTTCACGATGTGTTCATGATGTGTTCACATTTTGTTCATTTTGTTCACATTGTGTTCACGATGGGTTCACATTGTGTTCACATTGTGTTCACGATGTGTTCACATTTTGTTCACGATGTGTTCACATTGTGTTCACATTGTGTTCACGATGGGTTCACATTGTGTTCACGGATGTGTTCACATTGTGTTCACGATGTGTTCACGATTGTTCACATTGTGTTCACGATGTGTTCACATGTGTTCACATTGTGTTCACGATGTGTTCACGATGGGTTCACATTGTGTTCACGATGTGTTCACATTGTGTTCACATTGTGTTCACGATGTGTTCACATTGTGTTCACATTGTGTTCACGATGTGTTCACATTGTGTTCACGATGTGTTTCACATTGTGTTCACGATGTGTTCACGATGTTGTTCACATTGTGTTCACATTGTGTTCACGATGTGTTCAACAGTTTGTTCACATTGTGTTCACGATGTGTTCACATTGTGTTCACATTGTGTTCACGATGTGTTCACATTGTGTTCACATTGTGTTCACGATTGTTTCACATTGTGTTCACATTGTGTTCACATTGTGTTCACATGTGTGTGGTTCACATTGTGTTCACATTGTGTTCACATGTGGTTCACATTGTTGTTGTGTTCACATTGTGTTCACGACATTGTGTTCACATTGTGTTCACGATGGGTTCACATTGTGTTCACATTGTATTCACGATGGGTTCACATTGTGTTCACATTGTGTCACATTGTGTTCACGATGGGTTCACATTGTGTTCACATTGTGTTCACATGGGTTCACATTGTGTTCACATTGTGTTCACGATGTGTTCACATTGTGTTCACACGATGTGTTCACATTTTGTTCACGATGGTTTCACATTGTGTTCACGATGTGTTCACATTGTGTTCACGATGTGTTCACATTGTGTTCACATGTGTGTTCACATGTGTTCACATTGTGTTCACGATGTGTTCACATTGTTTTCACGATTGGTTCACATTGTGTTCACGATGTGTTCACATGTGTTCACATTGTGTTCACGATTTGTTCACATTGTGTTCACATTGTGTTCACGATGTGTTTCACATTGTGTTCACATTGTGTTCACGATGTGTTCACATTGTGTTCACATTGTGTTCACGATGTGTTCACATTGTGTTCACATTGTGTTCACGATGGGTTCACATTGTGCTCACGATGGGTTCACATTGTGTTCACATTGTGTTCACATTGTGTTCACGATGGGTTCACATGATGTGTTCACATTGTGTTCACGATGTGTTCACATTGTGTTCACATTGTGTTCACGATTGTGTTCACATTGTGTTCACATTGTGTTCACGATGTGTTCACATTGTGTTCACATTGTGTTCACATTGTGTTCACATTGTGTTCACATGTGTTCACATTGTGTTCACATTGTGTTCACATTTGTTCACGATGGGTTCACATTGTGTTCACATTGTGTTCACGATGTGTTCACATTGTGTTCACATTGTGTTGTGTTCACATGTGTTCACGATGGTGTTCACATTGTGTTCACATTGTGTTCACACGATGTGTTCACATTGTGTTCACATTGTGTTCACGATGTGTTCACATTGTGTTCACATTGTGTTCACGATGTGTTCACATTGTGTTCACGATGTGTTCACATTGTGTTCACATTGTGTTCACGATGTGTTCACATTGTGTTCACATTGTGTTCACGATGTGTTCACATTGTGTTCACATTGTGTTCACATTGTGTTCACGATGTGTTCACATTGTGTTCACATTGTGTTCACGATGTGTTCACATTGTGTTCACATTGTGTTCACGATGTGTTCACATTGTGTTCACGATGGGTTCACATTGTGTTCACATTGTGTTCACGATGGGTTCACATTGTTCACACATTGTGTTCACAACGATGGGTTCACATTGTGTTCACATGTGTGTCACATGGGTTCACATTGTGTTCACATTTTGTTCACATTGTGTTCACGATGGGTTCACATTGTGTTCACATTGTGTTCACGATGGGTTCACATTGTGTTCACATTGTGTTCACGATGTGTTCACATTTTGTTCACGATGTGTTCACATTGTGTTCACGATGGGTTCACATTGTGTTCACGATGTGTTCACATTGTGTTCACGATTTGTTCACATTGTGTTCACATTGTGTTCACGATGTGTTCACATTGTGTTCACATTGTGTTCACGATGTGTTCACGATGTGTTCACATTGTGTTCACGATGTGTTCACATTGTGTTCACATTGTGTTCACGATGGGTTCACATTGTGTTCACGATGTGTTCACATTGTGTTCACGATTGTGTTCACATTGTGTTCACATTGTGTTCACGATGTGTGTTCACATTGTGTTCACATTGTGTTCACGATGTGTTCACATTGTGTTCACATGTGTGTTCACATTGTGTTCACATTGTGTTCACGATGTGTTCACATTGTGTTCACATTGTGTTCACGATGTGTTCACATTGTGTTCACGATGTGGTTCACATTGTGTTCACATTGTGTTCACGATGGGTTCACATTGTGTTCACATTGTGTTCACGATGGGTTCACATTGTGTTCACATTGTGTTCACGATGGGTTCACATTGTGTTCACATTGTGTTCACATTGTGTTCACGATGTGTTCACATTGTGTTCACATTGTGTTCACGATGTGTTCACATTGTGTTCACATTTGTGTTCACATTGTTCACGATTGGTTTTCACATTGTGTTCACATTGTGTTCACGATGGGTTCACATTGTGTTCACATTTGTTCACATTGTGTTCACGATGGTGTCACATTGTGTTCACATTGTGTTCACATGTGTTCACGATGTGTTCACGATGTGTTCACATTTGTTCATTTTGTTCACATTGTGTTCACGATGTGTTCATGATGTGTTCACATTTTGTTCACACATTGTGTTCACGATGGGTTCACATTGTGTTCACATTGTGTTCACGATGGTGTTCACATTGTGTTCACATTTGTTTCACATTGTGTTCACGATGGGTTCACATTGTGTTCACGATGGGTTCACATTGTGTTCACATTGTGTTCACGATGGGTTCACATTGTGTTCACATTGTGTTCACACATTGTGTTCACGATGGGTTCACATTGTGTTCACATTTTGTTCACATTGTGTTCACATTTGTGTTCACATTGTGTTCACATTGTGTTCACATTGTGTTCACGATGTGTTCACATGTGTTCACATTTTGTTCATTTGTGTTCACATTGTGTTCACATGTGTTTCATGATGTGTTCACATTGTGTTCATTTGTGTTCACATTGTGTTCACGATGGGTTCACATTGTGTTCACATTGTGTTCACGATGTGTTCACATTGTGTTCACATTGTGTTCACGATGTGTTCACATTGTGTTCACGATGTGTTCACATTGTGTTCACATTGTGTTCACGATGTGTTCACATTGTGTTCACATTGTGTTCACGATGTGTTCACATTGTGTTCACGATGGGTTCACATTGTGTTCACATTGTGTTCACGATGGGTTCACATTGTGTTCACATTGTGTTCACGATGGGTTCACATTGTGTTCACATTGTGTTCACGATGGGTTCACATTGTGTTCACATTGTGTTCACGATGTGTTCACGATGTGTTCACATTGTGTTCACATTGTGTTCACGATGGGTTCACATTGTGTTCACATTTTGTTCACATTGTGTTCACGATGGGTTCACATTGTGTTCACATTGTGTTCACGATGGGTTCACATTGTGTTCACATTTTGTTCACATTGTGTTCACGATGGGTTCACATTGTGTTCACATTGTGTTCACATTGTGTTCACGATGTGTTCATGATGTGTTCACATTTTGTTCATTTTGTTCACATTGTGTTCACGATGTGTTCATGATGTGTTCACATTTTGTTCATTTTGTTCACATTGTGTTCACGATGGGTTCACATTGTGTTCACATTGTGTTCACGATGTGTTCACATTGTGTTCACATTTTGTTCACATTGTGTTCACGATGGGTTCACATTGTGTTCACATTGTGTTCACGATGGGTTCACATTGTGTTCACATTTTGTTCACATTGTGTTCACGATGGGTTCACATTGTGTTCACATTGTGTTCACGATGTGTTCATGATGTGTTCACATTTTGTTCATTTTGTTCACATTGTGTTCACGATGTGTTCATGATGTGTTCACATTTTGTTCATTTTGTTCACATTGTGTTCACGATGGGTTCACATTGTGTTCACATTGTGTTCACGATGTGTTCACATTTTGTTCACGATGTGTTCACATTGTGTTCACGATGTGTTCACATTTTGTTCACGATGTGTTCACATTGTGTTCACGATGGGTTCACATTGTGTTCACGATGGGTTCACATTGTGTTCACGATGTGTTCACATTGTGTTCACGATGTGTTCACGATGTGTTCACATTGTGTTCACGATGTGTTCACGATGTGTTCACATTGTGTTCACGATGTGTTCACATTGTGTTCACGATGTGTTCACATTGTGTTCACGATGTGTTCATGATGTGTTCACATTTTGTTCACATTTTGTTCACATTTTGTTCACATTGTGTTCACATTGTGTTCACGATGTGTTCACGATGTGTTCACATTGTGTTCACGATGTGTTCACGATGTGTTCACATTGTGTTCACATTGTGTTCACATTCACATTGTGTTCACATTGTGTTCACATTGTGTTCACATTGTGTTCACATGTGTTCACATTGTGTTCACATTGTGTTCACATTGTGTTCACATTCATTGTGTTCACGATTTGTTCACATTGTGTTCACGATGTGTTCACGATTTGTTCACATTGTGTTCACGATGTGTTCACGATTTGTTCACATTGTGTTCACGATGTGTTCACATTGTGTTCACATTGTGTTCACAATGTGATCATGATGTGTTCACATTTTAACATTTTGTTCACAATTTATTCACATTGTGTTAACATTTTGTTCACAATTTGTTCACATTGTGTTCACAATTTGTTCACATTGTGTTCACATTGTGTTCACATTGTGTTCACATTGTGTTCACATTGTGTTCACATTGTGTTCACATTGTGTTCACATTGTGTTCACATTGTGTTCACGATGTGTTCACATTGTGTTCACATTGTGTTCACGATGTGTTCACATTGTGTTCACATTGTGTTCACATTGTGTTCACGATGTGTTCACATTGTGTTCACATTGTGTTCACGATGTGTTCACATTGTGTTCACATTGTGTTCACATTGTGTTCACATTGTGTTCACGATGTGTTCACATTGTGTTCACATTGTGTTCACATTGTGTTCACATGTGTTCACATTGTGTTCACATTGTGTTCACATGTGTTCACGATGTGTTCACATTGTGTTCACATGTGTTCACATTGTGTTCACATTGTGTTCACATTGTGTTCACATTGTGTTCACATTGTGTTCACATTGTGTTCACATTGTGTTCACATTGTTTCACATTGTGTTCACATTGTGTTCACATTGTGTTCACATTGTGTTCACATTGTGTTCACATTGTGTTCACATTGTGTTCACATTGTGTTCACATTGTGTTCACATTGTGTTCACATTGTGTTCACATTGTGTTCACATTGTGTTCATTGTGTTCACATTGTGTTCACAATGTGTTCACATTGTGTTCACATTGTGTTCACATTGTGTTCACAATTTGTTCACATTGTGTTCACATTGTGTTCACATTGTGTTCACATTGTGTTCACATTGTGTTCACATTGTGTTCACATTGTGTTCACATTGTGTTCACGATGTGTTCACATTGTGTTCACATTGTGTTCACATGTGTTCACATTGTGTTCACATTGTGTTCACATGTGTTCACATTGTGTTCACGATGTGTGTTCACATTGTGTTCACATTGTGTTCACATTGTGTTCACATTGTGTTCACATTGTGTTCACGATGTGATCACATTGTGTTCACATTGTGTTCACATTGTGTTCACATTGTGTTCACATTGTGTTCACGATGTGTTCACATTGTGTTCACATTGTGTTCACATTGTGTTCACATTGTGTTCACGATGTGTTCACATTGTGTTCACATTGTGTTCACATTGTGTTCACATGTGTTCACATTGTGTTCACATTGTGTTCACATTTTGTTCACATTGTGTTCACATTGTGTTCACATTGTGTTCACATTGTGTTCACATTGTGTTCACATTGTGTTCACATTGCTGGTGCTTCATATCAAGATTGATGATAGATTCTGTCTGTGTAGGTTTGCGAGGGCCATGAGTGTGTCTACTCTGGTGCTGACTTCAATCAAAGGCACACCACTGTACATGTCTCCAGAGCTTGTGGGGGAGATGCCCTATGACCACACTGCTGATCTCTGGTCCCTCGGCTGCATTCTTTATGAGCTCCACACGGGGGTGCCCCCATTCTACACTAACTCCATATTTCACCTGGTGCAGATGATAGTAAGAGACCCAGTCAAATGGCCAACAACAATGAGCGACAACTGCATGGTAAAGACACTGTCCAAAATACAAATAGATAACATGGTACAATCATCAATTATTCTACAATTTTTTATTTTAGAGTTTCCTGAAAGGGTTGTTAACAAAAGACCCCCAAAAGCGACTTTCATGGCCTGATCTTTTGCATCACCCATTTGTAGAAGATGGTGTTCAAGGTACACATTTTAGCATAAAATTAAACATTCATATTCTTACAGTATGTGTTTTTCTCTGTTATTAATTTCTCTAAATTTTGCCAGTTTTTTCAGATTCAACTGTGTTCAACCCCCTGACAGAAATGCCTAGTCCCGATATGGTGGCACTGAAACTTCAGCAGGTTGCATTGAAGACACCGCGGGCTACGGGGAAGACTAGGTTATTGCAAAAAGCCTGTGAAAAAACAAAGGAGAAAGTTAGTGTTACCAAATCTATGTTCCATATGTTTACCTACTTCATTTATCATGTTCAATCTGTATCTTTGACCTTAACAGAAAGAAATACAAAACGAATGTGGTCACTCCAAGGCAGCAGCCAAACAGTCTACCCTCAGACAGACAAAGCTACCACCTCTAGAAAAAGATTTAAAAACATCCAATACTAATTCACAAATTGGTGGCCACCAGAAATCCAAACACAGGTTTGTTGAGTGCAAATTAATTGAGTTGCGTACTTTAAAGACAACTACTTTATATACAATAACAAAACAAAAGATAAATTTAAATTGACTGATTTTACAGGAGTCAAATCAGCAGAGACTATGCACGGGAGTTCCCCTCTGTAGAGATTGGTCCACAGTTAGTTCGGAGGTGCTTTGAAGAACAAAGACCCTCTTTGCATGCACAGTTTGGGGTGAGGGTGATCATATGAGTTTATATAGGTATAGGACATTTGGTCAGACATTCCAACAAAAACTTTAATTTCTTTAGAAACCGGATGCTGAGGACCTTTGGGGAAAACTACTCTCAGAAGTAGGCCAAAGTAGACTTAAAGTGCTTAGGCATAATGACCTCATCCCAAGAGTGAAATCAACATTTCTTGCATTTAAAACTCAGGTACGTAATGCATGTGTTAAACAAAAATAAATTGGCACAGTTCTTCAGATGAATGTTAATTTGGTTTTATTTTTGCAGCTCACAAGTGGAACTGTCCTAGAACCATTAGAGATCCATCAGCCACTGAAGCTCTTAAGCAGTCTAATCCACTCTGATCAGAAAGACACCTATGACCTCTGTTTACAAATCGGCCTGCCCTATTCACTCTTTGACTTAATCTATGCCATAGTTGAAAACCCAAATATCTCTAAGGTAACTGGCTGACGTATGTATGACACATAAAATATACAAATACTTTATATTAATGAACATTTCTTTTCTGCACCAGCTTCCATGGTCTATTCCTACACTTGGTGAAATGTTTGAGCTGCTCCTGATCTTTTGGGACAGACACTGTGATTGGGCAGGAGAAGAATATAGGTTTAATCATTACTGTTTAATGTTTTCATTTGAATGAGTTTATTTCTGTTGCTCAACTAATCATTTATTTTACAGCCAATTAGAAGAACACTCAAAGATGTTTGTCACAGTTCTTAATCAACCAAAGTTTAGGACATTGGCAGTAAGCACTTAAACACTATTTTAGATTAAAATTCAAATTATAAATAATAATACAAAAAGTGTAAAAAAAATAAATAAATAAAATCTGTATCTTGTTATTAGCCTCTAGCAGCCTCTGTGTTGGCTAACTTTATACAGTATGGTGTAACTGTGGATGCTGATGTGGACTCTCTCATTACATTATTGCGGGACCTTTGGGAAATGAACAAGGTATAAATATTGTGTGTCTGAGTGTGAGTAGGCGCTTTTTTGTAAAAAGTTCTATTATTATTCTATTTTTTTCTATCAGGACCTCATTCCCTTACCGGCAGGATGGGGAATGTTCGATGGAATCCTGGCTTTATTCCTTCACACACTCTCAGAGGTCAGAACACAATGCAAAAGACACTGGTGATGTTTGGTGAAAAAAACCAACACTACCCTTTGTATTTTCAGCATGACAGTGGACTGGGGTCTATACGTTTAGACCCTGATTTGTTTCTGGATTTATGGATAAGAGTTGGTGTCTCACTTGGAAAAAACCCACCATCCACAGATCACTATTCAGAAAATGGTAAATGTGTTAAAATGTACCCAATTTAAGATGTATGTTCACAAATGGTTTGATGTGAGCTATGTCACCAGTGAACCAATGCAAACTTGTAAACATTTGTGTTCTAATCAGGCAGGTACTTGTGAGTTGTACTTTCTGTATGTTTAGTTTTTTGTCTAATTTTGTCAAAGTGTGGTACTGTTGTTCTAATTGTATTCTGTATTTATGACAGGCATATATTCCTTTTTGTCTTTGGCACTGTTGGTCTTCATACACGATCCAAACTCATGCATTCCTCTGTTTAGTGACACTTCATCTAAAAGCGTGTTCACACTGGGCCTGCTGCTTAAGCCTGATTGGTTTGTGTTTTGATTCGTTCATTTACATATTTCCCATTCTATGTTGTGTTTCCGTTTGTTCTTTGTGTGTTCATGATCAACTGTCATTACAGACAATTCACCCTGGCACCAACAATGATATTTGTGATGTTTTTCAGTCTGGGCTTGTTTGTGGAGGACTGCCCGCATAGACTGGAGACTGATTGGAGTCTTGACAGCTTGTCTGTGTTGAGCTGCCACTTGTTGTGTTTCCCATTTGCTCTGGACGTCCCTGCTCTCACCATGTCCAGGATTCTTGACTTGTATGTCAGCAGTAGTGTTATTGCAGGCCTTTTACAGGTTAGGACCTCATCATATTCCTAATAAAGACCTCTGTCTTACTACTGTAGTAAACACATCTTTGTCTGATGCAACCCAAGATGACTCTTGCAGCAAGACATTGTGTACACATTAATATGTTTGGTATTTCAGCACAGATTGCATGTTATTTGTTCTATGCTGTTTGATGTTGGGCCAGGTGTTGGGATGATGTTTTATGTTTTTATGTCTTGGCAGGTGATTCAAACATTTACCCCTTCATTATTAGAGCGGCCTCTGTCTCTGCTGAGCCGTCTGCTGCTGTGTGACCCTGAGCGCTCGCTATCTTGCCTCGGAGATAGCGCTGGTGATTTCTTCATGCCAGACCGGGACAACCACCTCTCTGTCTCCACGAACACTAGAGACAGAACCGCCATGTGTCTGCTCTCAGATCTGATACAGTCGGACGTCCTGTGGGAGGCTGCTGTGGAGCTGCTCACTGTTCTGTCCCAAGTTGCCCAATGTTCCCCACAGCTTCACCTGGAAGTTTCAACCCTGTGCCGAGCACTGACACACACTCATGAACAAATCAGAGAAGCTACTTGCAGACTATTGGCAAATATACAGACATCCAACACCAATGCATTGTCTAGTATGAAATCTGTCATTTTTCCACTTCTTCTTCACTGTCTTCGTGATCCTGGGGTGTCTGTTCGCCGTGTGGCCTGCAGGGCAGTCGGGAGCTGGTTGGGAGGACTGGCCGAGGCAGGGTATAAAAGCAGTGAATCCAGCAGTAAAAAGGACTTTGGTCTTAAAATTTCGACCAAAGAAAATGGCAAAACCAAATCAAACCAACAAGCAGAGTGTGTCCCATTGGTGGAACAGGAGGATGAGGAGAAGTGGATTGAGGCCATGAGGAGCTGCACTGCTCAGCTGAGGTCCATTCTGTTGGACCCGGACACTGTGAGCCGCCGTTACTGCTGCATGGCACTGGGGAACCTGGTAAAGCTGGAGGGGGCTGTGCAGTGGGTCCTGGAGGAGGATGTGTCCAGTGCACTGCTTAGAGCTGCATGTATGGACTCCCATCACACAGTGAGACAAGCCGCCATATCCTCCCTCTGCATGTTCAGCCAGCAGGAGCCAGTACGTAAGGTAGGTTGTGGGAACTTAGAGCTTTAAAAATCACTCTCACATTTGTTATTAAAATATACTATTTTAAAAAAATTAAAAATATATATATATGTATATTGTGTTTTATTTTCTCAGATGCTGATGTCTCTCAATGCCAAAAGAAAACTTTTGCAGGCTTCACATGCGTTTCCACAAAGTCAGTATGAGCAGCTCCTTGGACACCTGTGAAAGGCTCATGTTTGTCTGGCCTCAACTGGATCCAACATTTAGTTGTAGTTATTGCATTGTGTGTTTTGTACTTTTATTTTCTCTTAAAGAAAGTTGCGACACGACTGAATACTAAAATGTACGATTTTATTTTAAAAATCGAGCGCGTCGTGGATAATTTTAATGTTTCTATAATTATTATTATTCCATTGTTATTGTATTTTATCTGTTTGAAGAGCTCATGCGCTCATGAGCGCCACACGCAGGAGCGCAATGAGCGCAGTGCGCGCGGGCCGCACGGGGCTGTGGAGGAGCGCAGTGCGCGCGGGCCGCACGAGGCTGTGGAGGAGCGCATCCGGCCTCAGTTACTTTGACAAATGGAAATTTGACGTCCTGACAACTGGGAGACACTAAGCGCTTTTTCCCGAAATAACTGCTGTAAAACAAATGAGGTTAAGCAGAGGACACTTTATTTTGAAACTATTACAAACACAATAAACATGTTCATGACTAAAACATAGCGTCATCACGCGCTGTCAGCAGGTTGTCTGGCGTTATTTTTGGTATTGGACAGTCAAAGCTGATAGTACACCGCAGGGAGTCAAAGACTAAAGAGACGAGTGTCCATGAGTCAGCGTTACTTCCTCAGATTGTCGTTAGTTGATGTGCGTTGAACGTGGCACGTCGCATTTGCATAAAGCAGCATGGACGAGGGTTCACAGACGCGTCCAGAAGACAAACACTTCATGAAAAAGTAACATTATCTGAACCAAAGTAAAAGCAACACATTCCACTCCCTGAACAAACAGTAGTTACAAGTTAGTGCAGATCAGCCATATCAGGCCTTTAGATCATATTGCCTAAATTAGCAGTGCAGAAAAGTTTCCAGCTTAAAAAAATACAATGTTATGAAAAAAAATGCACATTTAAAAAAGCATATTAAGTGGCTAATGCCGCTGCAATAAAGTATTCGATCACTTAGAATATTTTAGCTTTACAGATGTTTTCCATATTTGAAAACATTTGTAAGATTGAGCTTGAGCCTGAGTAGTAAAAGCCAATAGATAACTTGTACCAGATTACAATTTCGTTGGGATATTAAAATAAAAAAAAAAAAAAAAAAATTATAACACAATAAAATGTAAATGTTATGTAAAACATGTAAATGTTATAAGTGTAAACACTACAGGAATATAAAAGAAAGAAATAGAAAAACCATAATGTTCTTTGTATATTTAGGAAGCGTATTTTACAAGAGACTAGTTTATGTCCAATCACAATTAGAATAATTTTTTTAAAATCTATTTTCAAATAATGACTGGTTTTACAAATTTAATCTTAATATGCTTCTCAAGACAAGATGGTAATCACTACTATTACTTAGAACAAAGAACGCAGTTTAGATGATCAAAAAATATAGTGGATAAATTACAGAGAAAAATAAAAATGACATTTTCTATTGCTGACATCAGTTCGAATAAGGCGGTTCAGTATCCTATACCTGCTGTATGTATTGTGTTACATTATTCTTCAGAAATAACCCAACTTCAATCACATAAGATCTATGATTGTCATTTCAAGCATTTCAATGCCACAGTGCAGACTGAAGGGATTAAATCTGAAGAGTACAATTGCGATGGAAGCATTGGATAGACTTGTTTTAAAAAACAAAACAAAACAAATATAGGTAAAGCATGCAGTTACCCCACCCATCAGGAAAAATGAACATTCATATCTGAACAATCATAAAAACTGAAATTCCATCTCCTCTCCTTCACATTAGGCGGTAGTGTCCTGTTTGAGCCTCTGACTGCGGGCCTTGTAAACTTCGATGAGCAGGTCTTTGACGTATTGGATCTCTCGCTCCACAGATTCAGCCTTGTCCCGCAGCTCACGATTCCTCCCCTCCAAACAGTGTAGCTGCTCCTCCAGTGAATCCAGCTCTGCTCTCTTTCTCTGCCGGTATCTGAAATGGTAGCATAAAGTGTTCTAAGATAATATTCTTCTTAAATGAGTAATTAAAAAGTGATTATAGAAAAGGTAATTTTACCTGTGTGCAGCGGTTTTGTTCTGGTCACGTTTTTTCTGTTTGCGCTCCCCACCTTCCACTGGAATGATGTCCACCTCATATTTGACCGGACAGTGGTCCTCCTTCAGCCTGCACGCCTGTCTGTGCCCTGACGACTCCAGGTTCACGCTCTCCCTGGACATTAGAAAGCACTCTGAGCTCTGCTCTTCAAGGAAGCCGCAGTGCAGATCATGCTGGCCCATTTGTAAGCTCTCGGCTTTGACCTGCTCGTTGATGTTGCCTAAAAAGCTGTGATAGGCCTCAGACTGAGCTGTGGGGAGGTAACACTCACTGCCTTCACTCTTCCATGACACTGTGGCTTTGGTCACTTCCACACTCGTCTTGATGGTGTTTAGCACCTCGCTGCTGCCGGTTCCTCCGCTCACCTCTCTCATGCTGTACATCAGCAGATCTTCTTTTTTGTGGGGGACTTCGATTGATCCGCCAAAACCAAATCCACCACTGACGATCTTTGCCGTTCCTAAAATATCTTGGCTGAAGCAGCAGTTTTTCTCTTCTTTTGGTAGGACCTGACATCGCCTGACCTCAACGGCGCTGCCCAGACAGTAGCTTTTCCCCAGCAGTTGTTCGTCGTCCGCACAGCTGTAACTTCCTGTCAAAGTGAGCGCGGAGCTCCCTGAGTTACTGCCTTTGGAACTCAACAGACTTGTGTCGTAGCCTTCACTGAACCGCAGCCCGTCCACTCGCTTTCTCCCACTTCCAGTGGGGCGACTGCAGCTATATGGGGCGTGTCTTGGTATTTTGGATCGCCCGAGGGGCCCACCACAGATGCTCAGCAGGTCCAGTTCACCAGTTGCCAGGGTAACAAGTAGTGGGCTGGTCTCCGGTTGGTTGGACGTTGGATATGATGCGTATGGCAGTTGACTGAACGCCTGTGGACCCGCCGGCACCGGACCTTTGTCACATTTTCCCAGTCGTGGCCCCTTTTCTGGCAGTGGTTCGGACAGGAAGTAGTCCTCCAGCTGGGCGAGCTCTTCTTGCAGCAGAGAGGTCATGACCTCCAAGTCCGAGGGCACCTGAATATCATTGTGAAGGGGTGAGGGGGGTAGGGAGGCATTGGTGGAGGAGGGAGGGGAAGGAGGGTGTGGGAGGTACGAGGAGAAATCCACTTCTTCTGTCATCCAGTCCGTAAGACCATCACCTGAGCGGAATAAAAAAACTCATTCACCAGGTGCAGAAGTTGGCAACCACTACAGCTAATCACTCAAAAATGACAACTAGAAGTCGAATAAAAAATAATCAAACTTTTAAAAAACGTAAGAAAAATGTGATATTGCATTCATAAAGTTTGCATTAGTCGAAACGTTAATTGTAGCTAGTTTACGACTTACTGTTCAAGAGGGACGAATGTGCTGCAGTGCCGAGCCCACCTGAAATGAGGAAAAATATAAAAAAGCGTACCCGCTGCAACTCACCAATTAAGTGCTGCGTCTCCTCTGACACCTCCCCCCTGCACCCCTGTGATTGGCTGAGGTTAGCCTGTGGGTGAGAGAGAGCGAGGGGGTCTGCCAGGCACACACGCAGACTCTTCCAAACAGGAGCCGAGGTTGCCATCATGGAGCTTGGTCTGGTTCAGTCCAAGTCCGAGGTTGTAGTGGTGCAGGTGAGTGGGGTCTGACAGATGGGCCACAGAGAGCAGGATGGGGCAGTCATAGTGAAACCTGCAGGCGAAGACAAACAAGCTAAATACAAACAGAAAACTGGGAAAAACTGTCAAAAACTTTTGATCCACCGTAGTGTGCATTGGATTGAGCTGTAGTAGTGTATTCAGAATAGCACAATGCAGAATCCCTATAGATGTCCACACTAACAGTAAAAGAGAGGCTGTTCCCCTGGACGCTTTGGACTCAGAGGAATAGATACTTGAAGTCCAAAGCACGTGGGACCCAGTGACGTTGTCATGGGCCCAACTGTTGATAGAAAGGACTAGATTAACTCACTGTCTCCAGGACAGTCTCACTCAGTATGGATTACACAGATCAGGTACTTGTAATCTCACGCTCTTCTTTAGATTCATCTGCTTTGACCTTAAGTTTTTTATAACTGGATCACGTGGTGAATGATGTTAGGGTTGAATATCACAAAGGCTGTTAAAATATAATAATCATGCAAAGTTATACATAAATGACAAGCTCATGTATAATCGTGTGTCTCTAAATATGTGATATATTTAGAAAAGCTCTGAAGATCTGTAACAGATTGGTAAATAAATATTCGAACAAAGGATACAGTGGCAGATTAAAAATGAATATAAAAGATCACCTCTGCCTAATAAAAAAAAAAAAAAAACACTACTAAAGGTACAAAGCCATTATAAGATTCACATTACTGCCACATATAGAACATGGACAACAATGAGAAAAGTGTCACTTACTCCATTCTTGCGGAAATAGTAGGGCACTTAAGGTGCGTTGCAAAAGCAAAGCACGACTTGTTTGTCGGTCCAAACACGTCGAGAATTCACAGAGCCATTGTAGCCAGGGACATCCAGGCGGCGCAGGCTTCAGTTGTTGCTTTGTTGTTGTCGTCCTGAAAACTGGAGGCTGTTTAATTGTGAGAAAGCATCAGTTCATTCACACCTAGCAACCGCCTGCGTCACGGCACGAGGCTGCTGCAGTGTAAGCCCCGCCCACACTCCGCGGAGGACCGCCCACTGGCGCGCGCCTGTGGATGGGACGAGCGGAACTCTACAAGAGACTTTGGCTTTTTGTATATGTTACATTTTGTTTTGTTTTGCAACAAGTTGTTTATTCCATTCCAGTTTGATTAAGCATCGCCTTACCTGTCCTTTTTGTGTTCTTGTGTTCTTGCTTACAAGCTTTTGTATCTTGTTATGGGCTAAAAGCCTAGAACAATCTATAACCTCTAACGTCTGTGGGCTGTAGCCATGGCTACAGTGGCTAAGCACTGAGTATCCACAGAGGAAACGTTGTAAATAGACTGACTTGTATGTTTCCTGTAGGCTACTAGTCTTTGGCTATTGTTTAGTTCTCAATGTTTGATTCACAGCCTCACGCTTTGTTTTTCTGCTCAAACTGTTCCAGTTGCCTCTCCGTTGCATCAGGAGCTCAGGGCGTCGCTGATTGGCTGGTTGTGATGTTCTTCTGCATTTTCATTGGCTTAGCCATGTGCGGACTGTCATGTGATTGGTCCACTGTAGCCGAGGCAGATCAGGCAGTGGGTTTGGTTTTTTGTGAGGCGCCGCCCGTGCACATGTTTCTAGTAAACAAACCGGGCTCAGGGATTCTTTCTTTTTATTTTTTATTTTTTGTGTGTGTGTGTAAAACAAAAACTTGTAAAGTAAACTAAGTTTAGTGTCTAATAAACAAAAAATAATTCATAGCTGATACGGATCTTTACTGTCACATACATATGCTAATTTAAATTGTATTTAATAATTATTTATGTAATCACCATCTTACAATATTCGAACAAGTGATTAAATTACACAGTGTATCAAAAGAAAGTAATATAAACTAATAAATAATATTGTGTCCTTATCTTTGTGTATGGTGAGTCCATGGCTCTATTGTTGCTATAGCGATACAGGACACTGCTCTATTTTAGAATGTTGTCTGGTTCTTGTTGCCATGGGATTTGCATCTCTCCCTCCCTCCTGCTCTTTACCGTCTCTCTCCATCTTACCTCAGTCCCTGGCCCCGCCCTGCACAGCCTCTCTTCTCTCTCTCATTTGCTGAGTTGCCTGTCTGAGACAAGATAATTTACCAAAACAAATAGGCTGTGGTTACATTTGCTGAATTAGCATGCTGTTAAGACACTGATGTCCCTGCACCATTAGCAAAGTAGAATGCAGAGAAACTGCATTTTGATAATAAAAATCGAATCTATAATAAAGCGTGCCATTTCAATTTAATTACTTGGGTTATGGGCTATAATGTAAATTGTTGGTTGATCTTAATGTCACAATATCATTGATTTGGTGTCTTTGTTCACTTATACCATTTGATTTGACAGGTTTTCAGAGTTCTGCATCAATGACTGGCATCATACATAAACATGGCCTATACAATACATATGAGTTGAAGAAAAGCAGTCTGATGCAATCACGATAAATGCGTTGATAATGGAGAGACTGGTTTGGAGAGAGGATGCTGGTAAAGTCGGAAGGTCTCTCAGGAAATTGCTGACTGCTCTTTGTCTGTCTTAATTGGCCCACTGAGGTTTACCTGTTTGCGCATCATGAAATACTGGATAACCAAGGAGTGGCTCTGACAAAGAAACCTGGTTAAAAACTACAATTTACTTTGTCATGTGGGTTTGAAGATAGCTGTGTTGTGCAGTAGCATCTCACAAATGGACAAAAAGGACAGATTGTGACATGAACTTATTTTTTAAATGTTTGCGCAAAATTGTTTTGGCTGGCCTTAAAAGAGTTGGCTTTTTATGGAATATTTTACAGGGACACTGCATTGTCCATTTTTATAGTAACGGTTTAGACAAGGCTCTGCCTCGGGCTCATAGTTAAGAATCTGTTCATTCAGGTTTCTGCACTCTACTCCCAGCACTTATAAATGATCGCAGCCATAAAGATTCAAACACTTCTTTGTTTTAGTGACTGAAGTTCTGTCTTTAGTCATTAGCGGGAAATGTCCTTACTTTTCCTTTACATGATCCCTATGTAAATAAGTCCTGTATAAATTCACTAAAAAGCCATACGTCTCCTCTAAACGCACCTTTAATTTGCTCTCCTCTCATTAGGATCCCTGTCCATTCCAGTGTCAGAGTATGTGCATTGGAAAAGAAGTCAGAAAAGTCAATGCTGCATGCCAAGTGCATGTATGGTGCGTTAGTGCGCGTTTCACCATCATTTCATCATCATCATCTCCCTCACTATTTATTGTCCTCAACTTTTGCCCCTCTTTGAACACATTGAAAAACACTGATTTTGGTTACAACTTGTGAATGGAGGCTTCTCCTGGGGGGGGGGTTGTAAATGCTTGTGTTTGCATAATCACAGCATTTAATCCACAAAAATTAAATCCAGAAACTTCATAACATTATGAACAGATGCATAAGATGCACAGACTTTATTTACATTTAGCAGTGTAACTTTTTTCTTATCCGAAGACTTTATGCTAATTTGATGGTTCCTCAGAGACTTAAACATGTGTCCTTTGTACTGCTCTTATTTGTGCTGGAAAGACTACTGAAAATGTGTAGTGTGAAGGAAAAATATCTACCAAAAAAGTACTACTCATGTTACTTAGAGTAACATGAGTAACATGAGTGCCTTGTACTTCACGTACCAGGCTGCTGTAATTGGGCCTTCGTAAAAGTGATGTTGCCTAGTCTGTTGTTTTTATCCATAACGTTGTCCGTGTCGCACTTAAAGTTGACACGGTTGTTGCTTTTCAAAGTGCTACAGTTAAAGCAGGTCCCACGTGGTTTGTCACGGTGCTTCTCAGCACTCAGCCTGTGTCATTTGCCTCAAAGTCATTAAACCCCAGAGGCTCCCGTCTGTCACCTCTGAGCTGCACAAACTGGACCAGATGCTGGATGCAAGAAACTAAAGAGGCCGTTTTACATTTTATTCTTTACATTTAAAGATGCACCATGTAACATTTCTGATCGGAGATCTGCCACTACTTGTTTCCAGGCAGATGTTATCGCTTTCCCTGGGAGGTTTAATGCCATACTGTGGAACATATTTATTTCCATTCAGAGAAGCAGAAGTAAGTTACAGGTCAGATCTGTGAAAAGGTGGTTTCTCACACAGACTGCTTAATTTTCATGAAATTAAAACAATCAATGCTGTACTATGGAACATTCTAGGCAAAGCAATAACATCTCCACGGAGACAGACAGGCGGCTGACCCTCCACTACAAAAGTTACATACTGCACCTTTAAATAAAAGTTCTCTGCAGGTTGTTCTTCGGATACGTTTGATTGTTTGATTAACAGTCACTCAGTCATTAACAGTCTAATTTCTTTAATGTCGTGTCTTTATAGCGTGAATATAAATAATAATTAATAAGGAGCATTATCAATGAGACCCACGAACAAATCTGTGACGGACTCTTAACATGGTACAACTACAGTGTTTTCAACATTGTTGTAATAGAGCTCAGACCTCATAAAACTATAGGGAGAATATAGTTATACTTTGATTTATTGAAATTAAGGTTTTTCTTTTGTAAGAAAGAAATATTTGCATTATTTATTTTAAATTTTTTCCCAGCACAATCTAAAAGGCACTTGAAAAACAAAATCTAAATTTACACAGAGCAAACTACAGCAAAGTGTTGGAAGTGTTTTCCAGACGGTGCTGTTGGGGTCTCATTATAGGTCAGTGTGCTGCTGCTGCTGCTGCTGCTGCTGCTGCTGCTGCTGCTGCTGCTGCTGCTGCTGCTGCTGCTGCTGCTGCTGCTGATGCTGATGCTGATGCTACTCTCATTCTCCCTCTGGATGTTTTTGTGATACACTTGTTACCACTGCCACGCTCTCAGAAAAACATGTTTCTTTTATTATACTTGAATCACTCATGTATTCCATAGCATGTCTCCACTTTATGACTGTAATGTAACACTCCCCTCTAAGACAGCGATTTGTTCAAAGCGTTAAACATTAAGAGGGAAACTTTGATTGGTGTTTTGGATGGGTTTAGCGCACGCTGCTTTCATCTGCTACACATCTGTCTATCTGTATGCGTGCATGGTGTGGTGTATGTTTTTTTTCTCTTTTAATCTCTTAAATTACTCTGAATTCAAATGTGGATATGGAAAGTGATTAATTTCACAAGTTTAAGTAGGGATGTCTTGACAGGTCTTCCTCCCAAATTGCCCCCGGAGAGCAGCAATATCTTTATTACATCAGATTTTCCGACTGGCTTGTTTTGAGACAAGGTTAATATCTCCTATTAATACTGACAAATTCAAGTGCGGTTATTTTAATTTGCAGTCTTATTTGTGCAGGAAAGTCCAGGGGAGTGGGCGAGCGCGTGAAAGTGAGAGGGGGGCAGATATCAGCAGAGGCTCGTTAATATTTCATCTACAATATCACTATGTGTCATTCAAGCCCATCACAGCCATAATGAGCCCACACCAGTCTCTTAAAGATGTGTTTATTATTCAGACCGCTGCGTTAGAGACAGACCCAGAGCTACTCAATGAAATCTCTCCCAAGGTCAGACTTGTACAAACAGTGGTGAAGCCGTCTGAGACAGGAGGGTCTGCTGCTGCGGGATGTAACAATGGACCACATTTAAGCTTCTTAATTAAAGACTAATAAGTGTATGTAGAAATGCCACTGGAAAACTTGTGGCTGAAGTTATGGCTCAAGTTATGCAGGTAAAAATGTTGCCGATAATGGATGATGGATAGTGATTTTTAAATGAGTCAATCAGGAGTCCAAAATGAAGAAGAAAAGTCAGTCTCTGCAGAGAAATGTACAGTCCTAAGTGAAGATTGAACAAATTATATTGGATAATTAGAAAATGTGTATATAAGTAGAAAATAAAATTACAATATTATGTAGAATTAAATTTTTCACTTCACAATAAAAAAAAAAAAAAAAAAAAAAAACTCCCAATAAATTAAGTGAAAAATAACATCTATAATATTACCTTTACTGATCTGTGTTAGTAAACCATTTCTTCTAATTCGTACATATAGAATCTTTTAAACTACAGAGAGACACAGAGTGATGGGTGTGATTCTCTGTTTTTGTTAAACTTAAAATATTTTTGTAAAAATAATTGCATCTCCATTGCATGCACCTGCTTTGCATTTCTCCCATGCATTTTGTAGATGTAAATTAGTTGTTTGTTTTAAAATAAAAGTTACATGATCTTTTCCTCGTCTCCAGGAAATGTTTGTGATGTCAGATTTCTCCCCGTTGAATCATGCGTGTAAAGTTGCATGTAATTAGAGACATGTTTGTAGCTGCTTTTATTTCTGTGATGTTTGGGCCCTGTGCTATAACGAGGGCACATATGCATGCACTACAATGCAGGGGCAAGTTAATGAGCCAATTAGTAAATCACACCACCTGACTGCTCTTAAAGGAGCTCCTGTGGACGTCTTCAAATAGAGCTTATGAAATAACTCAGGACAAATTATAATTCACTTATTTGCTCACTTTTGTTTTCATTTGAAACACTAATTAGAAATTTAATCATTTGTTCTCTGCTGCGTCAACACAAAAGCAAAGAGACCTTTAATTTGTCTTTTATTACACAGTGGTTTACAATACTGTTACATGGTAAAATGTATTTAATAGATTTATTTAAACCTTTACAAAAAGTGACTTTTTTAACAGTTACACAGACATGCGTTGCTGCTTTATTTGCCTGTAGAAAAAATCTTAAATATGAATTATATAAAGTGATTATTCCCTTTGTAAAATATTAATGTAAACTATTTGGCACCAAGTGACACTTTAATAAATAATCTGAGAATTTGACATTAATTATGCCTACAGTTTAACATAGGCTTTAAGTAAAAATAGTATAAAAATGAGTTCTTAACAACATGCAGACAGTAAAAGCAGTAAACAAAATGCTATTAAGTAAAGTAAATGTCTTTGTTCTCGTGTTTTTTCTGAGAGTGTGAGTTGAGCCTAAGCTGTGTGTGGACTCTGGACAGAAAACTGAAGAGACACTGAAGGGATATACACTTATACATTATTCAGGGAGCACCTTTGTCTCGATAAGCCCTCATTTGCTGCAGAGCATCAGGCGTTTTGTGTGAGCCTCAGATGTCCATCCTTGGGTTGGTTTCACCTTGAGCTCCTTTGGCACCAGAGCGGCGCGTTCATCTTTGTCCGCAGGTGGCTGCCTCTGCCTCGCTCTCTCACTCAGCTCATAAACTGTGTGTAGCCCTCTGCGCCGGTTACTATGACGTCCATCCAGATGCGCATGGCCTCAGGAGACGGAGCCACCATGAAGTAGAGACGGTCGTGGGTCTTCACACAGAAGGTCAAACATGGGTTTGGGCTCTGGGGACACACACAGGCCTTTAGTGGAGACAAGAGCTGCACCTGTTGCTCCTTTGTTCACACAGACTGAATGTGCCACAGCAACAAAATGTATAGAGCCCATAAATACACAAGGTCACATGGGACTGTCAAATTCAGCAGTTTTAGAAGACAAACACACTTACTGCTCACAAAAACAACTACTGTGAGAAAATGACAATTGGATTTTTTAAACATTAGACGTGCTGTATGTGAAGTGCTCAGACAATCTAACAACAACATAAAAATAACAATTAAAAACACCTCATGTGATTAGTTATTATTTATTTTTATTATATTTTATTTAGGAAGTTAAGCAGTTTGGTTTTAGAAAAGTACAGAAGCACTAATTACTGACGAAATAATAAGAAAAAACGGTTTGGCAATTCATAGATGTTTCTAAAAAATATACACATTTTATTTTAACATTTGGGCAGTGGACAGAAAAAAAAATATGAATCTTCCCCTGTAACTTAGGCCCCAGACGGCCCACTTGTGTAAGTGCTAGAAGGGATGAAAGATCTTACCTTGTAGGCGCTGCGCAGGTGATCATAGTAAACCTCTTCAATAGCCTGGAAGTAAATGAGTCCTTTCAGCTTGGTCTCGTGCTTGTCTGCAGAAAAGAAGAGTAAAAAAGAGAAATTAAGATACAAAATATTACGTCTTGCACTGATGCAAGACCGTGCCATTACGAGAAGAAGACATGAAAACGGGCCGCTGAGTGAAACGCATATCACACGAGAATTTAAAATTAAATCCTAAAAAACCCAAATAATCATTTTTTAACTTTAAAATTGACATATATTCTATTAGACCACACCATTACACCATTTGATAAATTTCACTTAATAAAACTAAAGCATACTGTGGAAATCTTCTACATTTTAGGACACCAGCAAACACGATAGAATTTAATTTTATTACTTTCGTGAAATTGGGGCAGGAAAATTCTTCCAATTCATCCAGTGGATTGGGACTTTCTTTTTTTCTTTTGGAACAACTGTCCAACTCCAGAAATGTCAGGTCCAATTTGAATCCAGATGTTGAACAAAGGAGAAATGCTCCCCTCTAGCTCACTGTATCTATGAATATGTATGTAAAGGTATGAGCCGCCAGTATCAGAAGACGGCTTAATTACAAGTACAGGTCTATTTGAAGCGACGCCCCGAGTCTCAAACATCTTATTACTCTGACTTGTTTTCCTCAGTTGCACTTGCTTGTGTGTTTTAGTCTTTTCTCCCACGAGCCATGTTCTTTCATTGAGATCTTAGACAAAAGGAAAATGTGTTTCTTTAGGTAGAAACCAGGTCATAGTTTGCATCTGGTCCTTTGATTACATTTGTCAAATATCCCGGAGCACTTTCAAATCAACGTGTTATGAAGAGTTTTGCAGCTTTAAGGAAAAAAATATTATAGGACAGTGGTTTTCAAACTTTTCTTGCCAAATACCACCAGCAATAATCTGTATTCCAAAAAATAAAAATAAAATAGGAAAAACTAAAACTGAAATGACTCCCAAGACCTTTTCAGTGACCGAAAAATAATGGTGCAAGAACAAACTCAATCGTCATTATAATTGTAAGACCTACATTTTAACCAGAACATCATTTATTTTCATCGTCCATACACATGATCACAAAGCAAATCTCTTTTTTAATTTATTATTTTATTTATCCCAGTCCGTCTTTTCTCTGTCCCATAAGTCAAATCTGCTTAGTAATGAGTTAAATGTTTTTGAAATGTGAGTTTCGTTTTATTAGTCACGAACAAGCCAGAAGCTAGCCTCCTCCCTGAGAAAAACACTTTTAGAGAAAGACTTGCATCTTGTTTCATCACCATCATCATCACCATCATCATCGTCAAGAGTGAGGGGGTGACGAGGCTAGTCAAGTCAATGTAGCCAGCCACGAGGAGTAATAAAATTGATACTTCATTATCGATACGACTGTAACCAGCTGTGTCAACGCGTACGTGGACTTGTACACAGTCGAACCACAGTGGATTACATCACTGTAACTACAAATGCACGGACATGCAAAAGTGATATTTGAGCTGTGATGTGTTAAGTCTGGATAAAGAATAGGTCGCGTTGATGTTACAGCTAAATTTAAAGGTGCACTATGTAACTTTTCTGGTATATGGCCAGCCACCTTCTTGTCTCCATGGAAACAAACGTGTCTATCTAGCATCTATTTCAGGTTATGTTTTCACTGCCCAGAAATACTTCCTATAGTGAGTGGGATTGCCTCTCCACAGATCTGACCTGTAAGTTGCCCTGGTGAAGTCACCTGTCTCCATGGAGATATGTTGGTTTCATGCACTTCTGTGGAACACTCTGGACAAAGCAATAACATCTCTGTCTTTCCCACAGAAAGTTACACAGTGCAGTTTCTCGTCTCCTTATTGTCCTAAAACACAATTGAGTTTCTTTCTTTGTTACTTTCAAAGGCTCCGTGGAGCTACAGGGCAGGAGGCAATGAAGAGCCCACAGGTGACACTTGGCTTAACTTCAAACTACACACTACTGCAGTGATCTATTGATGCTCTTTTTGGTTTGTGCTCCAGGCCTTTTAATTTCAAATGTAACAGCGCACATGATGATAACCTGCGAGCAGTGTCCTTCCTCACAAAGGAAACAGCACAGATGTCAGTGGAGCTGCAGTATATTGCAATCAATATAGATGTCCTCTGCAAAAAACTAAATTCTCTTTTTTAATAGAAAAATCCTGTTGTACGTGTAGTTGAGACCTACAGATATGTTCTGAAATGCATGGGGTTCTTGCATTAGTTTGTTCATACTTCTTCTCTTTAAACATTTATCACCAATCAAACTGCAGTCACATCATCATAGTTAGATTTATTTTACAGAACTGTGTAGCCGTAGTTGTCAGAATAAAATACTGAACACACCAGTGACTGTTTGGTCCATACCTGCATAGTAGCAGAAGTTCCTCTTGATGCGGTCAAAAACAAACCAGCGTTTCTTCCATGATTTGATTTTCCCGCCCATTTTGACCAGGTGACCTTTGCACATTTTCTCAGTGAGGATGATGAAGGGGCAGGTGTCGATATTGTGGCCGGACGATTCTACGTGAGCGCGCAGGTCAAACTCCTCCTTCAGGTTTGGTAGGTAGCGTGTCATGGGACGGGCCTGTGGGAGAATAACATAGAAAGTGGTGATTATAATGACTGAACATGTTGTTAACAGTCCCACACGTTCAGGTGTTCAGACTCTTAGTCAGGACCAAACCATCAATTTTCTGATTCTGGGTGAATGTCTCTACCAACTGAGCTAGTCACAAGGAATTTTCCCTTTTAAAACGATAAAGAGAGAAGCAGGACAACTTGTGTTTTTTCAAGATTCACAGATTTCTGTTAATCTTGCTAATCCTGGATGTGACACTGTAGTTTGTTTGTCCTCCTTATAGAGATATATAAGGAAAATGTGCATCTTAAAGGAGCAGTGTGTTACTGCTGGTTGTGACACCTCATCGTCTCTGGAGATGTTTGCCTCACCTTGACATACCTTTAAAAACATGTATTCTTAATGTCAGCTCGACTCTAGGCCTGTCACAATAACAAATTATAAAGAGCGATAAGAAAATATAGACGATAAACAAAATATTGAAACAAATGTATGCAACTGGCACAATAACCCTAAAGCAGAAATATCTCCAAAACCCCTATCCTAATCTATGAAATAGTTACAAATACAATATAAAAAGTATGTATTGACCCCTCTACAGCTCAGATCTCATGGGAATAAAGATACATAACAAATATAAAGAAGAAGTAGTCATGATAAATACTGATTGTTCCATGTATCATTTATGAAGGATAAGTCAATATGGTATTTATCATGACAGGCCTACTCGCCTCATCACAGATCTGACCCATAACTAATTCCAGGCAGTGACTGAGATAAGCAGGTGGTGGACAGTCCACCAGAAAACTTCCATAGTGCACGTTTACAGAAGTATCTTTACAGATCTGTTTATATATGCAAAGCCCATTATAGAAGTCGTTTGTTCAAAGTAACTGTGTTATTCACTAATTACTTCAGTTACATGTGACTGTTGTAAAGGCTTTACAAACAGTTGTTTTCTCAAACAGTTAAAAGCACTGAGATTAAAGCCGTGAGCATGTGTACAATGGCCCGTTACTATCTCTGTGCATGATCTGAACGCCTCTGATCTGCCCCTCCTCTCCTCCACTGACCTGAGAGAAGTGCTTCTCTCTCATCTTCACCTCCTCCTCCACCAGCCTCCTCCTGTGGGCCGCCTCGTCCTGCAGACGCCTCTCTGCCTCCTCCCGCCTCCTGCGCTCCTCCTCCAGGATCTGCCTCCGCGCCTGCACCTCCCTCTCCTGAGACCCCCGTGCCGAAAGAAAAGGCACACCAAATAACAAGGAGCAAAGGCGGAATATGTTAAGGCTGGGCAAATATTGCAATACAAAGTAAATGAATGTCAAGAGAGGGCACCGGAGAATTCCAGTCCCAATCCAGGGTTTTGTAAAATATATCCCCATGGTCTGTACAGAGACATGTAAGCTTTGCTGATGAAAATGATCCTTTGCAGCTTTCAGACATTCATTTTCAGACATGTCGACTTAAAAGATGGCTGTGATTCGGTATGATTTAATACCTGTCTACTTTGGTTCCACTTGTACAAGTAACACAACTCAATAAAAGTTTTACATTTAAAGTTACTGTACATAGAACTATTAAGTTTTTAAGGTAGTTTTACCTTTATACAAGTAAAGTGTATCAGCCAATGCCGAGGCTTTGGCGTAGTGACTCATTTATTTATTGTTTTCTGTGAACAATATGCAGTTTATTTATATTATGTATTTGGGATCTTTAGACCATATGTTGGACTCTGTGTCCATAATAAAAATGAATAATAAATAACATTGGTTTCTGTCCAACAATTAGAGCAACAAGGACAGACAGTCTCCAACAGGCAGCACGAGAAATAATTGAGTTAAATATTAATTCTTTGCTTTCTTGATAATTATGTGTTTTTATCATCTCAATAATATATATTTTATGGTAAAAAACCAAACAAAAAAATGACATACCAAAAGTTATTTAGAAGTAGATATTTCCAGACTCACTCTGTTTTCCATGAGCCGGGCCTTCTCCTGCTGTGCCTCCCTGAGCATCCTCTCCATCTCATCGATCCGCTGGGCCTCGAGAGCGCTGCCACAACAGACACACAAAGAAAGCAGCTGGTGATCATTCTGTCACTAACACTGACAAACAAAAATCACTGAGCACAGCAAGAGTGTTCCCCTAAACAAAACACACACTCACACTCTCTGGATGTCTAACTTCACAGATGGGACACTTCAAAATGGTTGGCATGGTAACAGCTAGTGTACCCTTCTCATGTGAGCGTCCAAAAAAACATGTTGTCAGAGGAACAAAGCGGTGACCCTTCTCCAGGGAAACGGGGCAGACTTAAGTGTTCCCATGGAAACAGAGCCAATTGCTCATTTCCAGTCTCTCACCTTTCCGGGGAACAAGCAGAGTTACCAGCAGACACACTGGTCTCCAGACTGTCTGAGCTCTCCAGACTCAGGGTGTCAAACGCCTGGCTGCCAACAGGGGGCGCCTGGTGGTGCAGAATGGAGTGATGGACTGAAGAAGAGGGGTCTAGACATGAGAAAAATGATTATAAATCTTACATAGCCTCACAGTGCCCTCTTCTGATGCAGATAAGACTCTGCATTCTGAAAAGGTAAACTTCATCCAGTAACTGAGCCAAAGTTCATAAGTCTTTCAGCGTTTAGAAAAACACAGTACCTTTGCTCTGAAGAGACAAATATTTCCTTGACTCTGTATCTAAGGGATTTGGGAGGTCTTTCAGTACCAACTGGAAGTCCTGTAAAATAAGTACTATTTTAGATGGATAATAATAATTAGTGTGTAAGAGTAAAAAAATATACCAACTTTGGTCATTTTGTCATGTGAGCTTCCACCATTGCTGACCTGAGAACTAGATATGACTTGTGTAACCTCATCTTCAGATTTGGATTTTTGTAACTGTAAGAAAGGGCAGAAAATTCACTAGAAAAAAATCATGTTCATTAATACAGCTTGTCCGCAATGAAAAACAAATACAAACACAAACATGTTCACATCAGAGTTCAATCTATTTGTCCACTAGAGGGCTCCATACTGAACCACTGAAACACCAGCTCCAGAAACTCCATTGTTTCTCTGACCTCTGACCTCTGGACGCAGGTGAGATTTACCTGCGCATGTCTTCGCGCAGAGAAAGATTTGGCAGGCAGCGGGGGCGGGCAGGACTGGGGCTCTCCAGCAGCCATGATGTCCTGGTACCAGCGCTCCAGGTTAATAGGAGGCAGCTCAGGTTGATTCTAAGTGACAAGAAGCATTCAGCCATCCTCAGCAGTGAAGCATCAGAAACAGCCTTTTACCTGACAGTCAGAGCAGTGTTCATTTTGTCAACTAAAATATTTCATCATGGTTATGTTTTTTCTGACTCAAACTAAATATAAAGTAACCATAATGACTAAAACGATTGCGTCAAACTAATCTGACATTTTTATAGTAGCTAAGCATAACTGATAAGCATAACATAGCTAAGCATAACTGAATGAAATAAATGTGTGGAGACTAGTCAAAATCAAAATTCCACTATATATATATATATATATATATATATATATATATATATATATATATATATATATATATATATATATATATATACAGTATATCATGTATATATATATATATATATATATATATATATATATATATATATATATATATATACATGTATGTGTCTATATATCTATATCTATATTATGTGTGTGTGTGTGTGTATATATGTGTATGTATATATATATATATATATATATATATATATATATATATATATATATATATATATATATATATATATATATATATATATATGTGTGTATACATATATACACACACACACACACACACATAATATAGATATAGATATATAGACACATACATATACATGATAAACTGTATTGCATTTCTCCATGTCTGCACGTGCCCTATGGCGAAATGCAATACAGTTGAAAATGAAATAATATATTTATAGTTATGGATTCAGTCGACTAAATTAGCATAATGTTTTTTTTGACCAAAATTAGAATAAAACAAAAAAAACATTGAATTAAATCTTAACTATAATTTACTAAAATCTCATTTAAATTTCTTGTCAAAATGAACACTGTCAGAGGGTAAAAATAAACGTAACGACAGATGAACAAACCTGGACAGTGAGAAAGGAGGAGGGAGCAGGTGTGTTTGAGTGACAGGTGAAAGTAGACTCAGAGGAGGCGAGCTGGAATGATGCAAGAGAAGTGGAGGGAAAGTGATCGAGCCTCTGCAGCCCAAAGATTTGGCTGAGCTGACTGACTGTAATGTACTCCTGTGACGTGAGCCGCCAGTCACAAACAGGAAGCACACGCACAGAAAGAAGAGAAATTATCAACCAGCAATGAGTTATTATTAATCTGGTGAAGTAACAGAAACAGTCACAGTTTGTACCTCACAGGGCAAAGCGAGAGACAAGCAGTGCCGTGTGGCAGGAGAGGACGGAGCCTGCATGGAGCCACTTCCATACATCTTAAAGACATCAGAAAGCCTGAGGTATTCCTATTTTTGACCAAAACAAAAAGTTACACCTCCTTAAGATGGTTAAGTAAGATCACACATGCTCTATAACACTTAAAAAGAATACTTTGAAAATGTATTTTGTTACTGAATGCCTTGAACAAAATATATTTTGTAACATATTCCTATATATGATCTAATCAGAGTAGTGTATTCTGAATACTTAGAATACTTCCACAGCTGCTTTATATTACAGCATAAGAACATGGCACTGGATTAAAAACAGCTTAATCCATGCAAAAAAAACCCCGAAACAAACAGACCATTTGTTATGTAAGTTAATCACTGCTTACTCTTTTGAATACCATGCAGTTTCAGGCCTAAATTGCAGGATCAGCTGTCACCATGTATTCATTTCATTTTTGGAAAGTAACTGTATTTTGAATACCACCAAATAAATGAGTAACTGTACCAGACACAGTTACTCCAAATGAGGATTCTGAATATATATTTTTAATATATATTCAGTTACTTCCCAACAGTGTCTATGAGGCACTGCAGGATACATCAGTTTAATGACAAGAGAAAAAGTCTTTGCTCCATTTACCTCTTGCAGCCTAACGGGGAAAGGGTCAGTACAGAGCTCAGGAGAGGGGTTACAGGAGGACAAGGAGGAAGAAGAGGGACCTGAGCTACAAGAAGCACCCTCCAACAAAACAAGATCTGACTCGCTGATGTGAAGAAAGTCCTGTTTGAAAAGGTTTATCCAAATTAAAAAGATAAAACGAGTGTCTATATTGTCCATACGTTACCTCTGATTTGCATTAAAACACTACTTTAACTTTACTCACTTCTTTGATGTTGCTGTTGGGTGTTGGAAAGTTCTTCCCGGTTAAGGTCTGATAATTCCTTTCCAAAGCACACAGCCTGTCCTGCTCCTAAACAACCCAGAGGCATCACAGAGGTATGAACACACCAGCTTTAAAGACGACATATTATGTTATTTTCATGTATTTAGTATAAATGCACATACTGCAATATATAAAGTGACTTAATAATAGAAACAGGTGAACTGGCATCCTGTGCAAAACTGTAGACGTAATAGGCCTGCCTCTTTATGTGACATTTCACTGTGGCAGGTATTTACTATATGTGTTTTATTATTGAAAGCAGACATGAATGACCTGAAATACAACTTTGAGTACTCTTATGATGAGGGAACACTATAATAGCGTAAAGCTCATAAAAGTCGATTTTACATAATATGTCCCTTTAATTAACTGATCTTACTATAGCATGTAGTTTGTAAATGCACCTTTTGCAGCAGATGCAGGTTCACAGTCCGCTCCCTCATGATCCTCTCACATTCTTGGACCGCCTGGAGTCCCAGCTGTTTCACTTGAGCTTCCAGTGCTGTTACTTTCTCCTGGAAAAAGTAGTGTCATTAGCTTGTCATAACACATATCCTCTAGGGCTGCAGTTGTGTGGGTATAATAATGAGTATTATATTCTTATTATTGAATACATGCTACATGTCCTAAGTGTCGATTAGTCAAAAAGCAGACAACAAAATCTCTCAAAACTATTATGTATCTCTACCATCAGACTAGGTGTCTGACCCAAAGAACAGTGACAAGACCACAAGGGCTCACACAGTTACAAATATTTTTTACAAAACTTTAGGTTTCAGTTGGCTGATTACTAACAATCCACTCCCAAATCTAAACCAGCTCCGCTCTGCTGTGGTCCATATTATCTCATTTAAATAATTTCAATTGACTGAGACTCTGATTAATGTACTAAAGGACTACAGTACTACAGCCCTACAGTCGTCCTGTGTGCACGTTTATGTCAGCCTGACCTTCCTCTGGGCCATGCTGCAGTGATGGTTGGCCTTTTCTTGTAGGAGTTGAGAGCTCTGCGTTTCTCTCCTCTCATCCAGACTGCTCTCCTGCTCCAGCTGACAGAACTCCAGCTCCTCAAACTGTTTGGTCCCACAGTCCAGTGCCTCTGCCTTCTGCCCCACACACAGTAATATTATTGACGATCAATGAGGTTACGAGGTACTCTTCACAGCGCACCACAAACACGCACACAGAAGCATGCACGGTCACACTTAGGACGGTTAATAGTGTTATGTGTCTCAATTAGGAAGTGGTTTAATACAATGTATGTTACAGTACAACATACATGTACAGTGTTTGTGGAGACATGCTAACCATACGTATTACTAGGAGTGGGCGATATTCCCAAAAAATCATATTACTTTATCACTTTATTAGAGACAAGATTATCTGCCATGGGGAAACAAAAGCCATCTTCTTCTTCTAAGGGTTCACACGTCACTGTGTTAAATCCACCTGACACATGCATGACAGAGGCTGACCAACAGATACAGATATTAAACCAAACAGCACTGGATCACAATATGACAAGATCTCATCAAAAAACAGATTTTCACAGGATCAGATCACAATTAGATTTGTTTTATTCACCGTATCGCCCAGCCCTATTACTTGTCACCATATAAAACCATCTCCAAAGTTAATGCACAAGCTTTTGTTTCAGCTGTGAAGATTTTGAAGAAAGTAATCTGCAGCCATACTTTTGCACTTGATTACTACTGTTTCATAACTCACTGTTGCCAGCCAGTGGGCTGTGTGAGAACACTGACCCTGCTGAGCTGCTCCTGTATCTGCCCCTTTAGAGACTGGGGGCACTTATCAAACTGCCTCTTCAGCTCATTGTACTCATTCCTCTGCATTTCCAGGGCCTTCCGCTCAGCCGACACTTTAGCCCTCCCCTAAAACAGAAACACACACACACACCGGTCCACATTCAACACACAACAAGGCAGGGGAACAAAAAAAATCAACAAATGAGGAGCCATGCCTTAGACAGTTAGGTAAAGAAACAGCATCTTTCATTACATTAGCCAGGAGGGGGCGGGGAAGTTTTACAAGGGAAGGATTAAAAGCTATAAAGAATTAACAATGTTATTTTCCGACAAACATGCAAATAACTTTTTACATAGTGTGATAATTGCAGGAGGGAAAACAGGCCTGTATTCTCAGATAAAATCTACTAAAGTAGCTTGAACTCTTAAAAGGCCTGCATCTAAAGTTGTGCGTCTCTCGTGTGTGTGTAAAAAGCAGAACAGAGCAGCGGGTGAGTCTTGCTGAGTATCTTGCAGACTATTGTCCATGCATTCATACAAATAAAACACAAATGCTCTTAAGGTCTTCACTGTAAGACAATGTTTTATCAGGCGTCCCTACCTTGTCCTTCTCTATCTGGGTGGTCTTGTCCAGCTGACTGAGTTTGAGCTGCAGCTGAGCGATGACTTTGTGTTCAGCCTCCACCTGCTCCTGCTCTGCCTGCCGTTCGGCTTGTAGCAGGGCCTGTTCCATCTCCACCTGTGCACAAACATACAGGGAGCCATTAAATCTGTTACAGTCAAACAAACGCTGGGATAGTGCTGCGATGTGTTGGAGGCCTGACCTCATGTTTGGTCTCTGTTAGCTGCAGCTCTAGCTCACTAACTTTCTGCTTCAGCTCATCTACTCGTGCTAAAATCCTGCTCCTCTCGTCCTCCAGATACTTCTTCTCTTGACCAGCCAACAGCTCTGCACACTGCAGCCACAGAGGGATAAGAATAAAAACAAGAATTCACACAAACCAATTAACGAAGATGTATTATGCTTCTGGGAGGAGGCCCCGGCGAAGACCCAGGACACGTTGGAGGGACTATGTCTCTGGGCTGGCCTGGGAACGCCTTGGGGTGAGGGAAGTCTGGGAGTGCTTGTTTAGACTGCTGCCCCCATGACCCGGCCCCCGGATAAGTGGAATAAAATTGATGGATGGTATTATGCTTCTTTCCATGTATTTATAAAACTCTAACATATGTAGATCTGGTTTATGTTTGTTATAAACTGCCTAATAAAGGAAAATTCTGTTCACTTCGTAGGAGCTGATGCTTATTAGTGGCATTTTGTAACAAGCAGCAGATTTGTATGTTTTTTTTTTATTGAGTGAGTCTGAATGTTTTGGAATAATCAGAATTTAGCATTAAACAATGGGTGGGGATAGGGGGTAAGTGAAAACATACATTTTCTGAGCACTCAAGCCTTGAAAGCAGGACAATACAGATTCAAACATGCATCAATCAACTGAAATACAACTTTCAGTAAGTGTATAATGAATAATCTCCACTTTAACATCATAAAAGTAGATGTCCCGTGTTGTGTTACCTCCTGGTGTGTGCTCTCAGTGCTGCTGGACTCCTCTCTCTGGCTGCTCTCATCCACATCTTCAGGTGGGACTCTCCCTGTGGGGCCCCCGATCAGCCCTGTCCTGACCATGGTGTCCAGGTCCAGAGCGCTGTCCTCCTGGTTGTACTCCGCACACAGATTTAAGATGGCATCCAGTCTCTGCCGCTCCTACACAGACATGTTTGTTATAGATGTTACTCTGAGCTGTGGCTGTCCTTGTGTGACATTGGGCCATTTAGGCAGCTGTCCCACGACGGACATTGACCAGTGAAACCTGACACCGTAGGAGCCAAAGATCATGTCATCTGTTCTGGAGAAGTTTCTTTTAAATCGCTGATGAAAATGTGGTTATGGGAGACAATAAGAAAATAAAACTCAAGACGATTACACAAAAATATATATCAGCCATTTTCCACTTCAAAATTTAAATGAATGGTTTTATTTTCTCTGTGGCCAAGCTGGTGACGATAAAATATGTTTAAGACTCAGTCACAAAAACAACTGTTGTGAAAGAGGAAATTAACAAACTCAAAAGAAGAACGATTCTTTCAGATGATATGTTGAATCTCTATTGTTGGTTTAATTTATTTGTTTGTTTTGTCTAGAATTTAAATCATATCGCTCCAAAAAACACAGCATGAATTTAACTAAAACAAAGTCTCATTTGTGAATCCTTAATCATAACAAAGTGGTCTATAAAACTGTGATGAACAAAGTAGTACAGCATTTAGCATTTGGTTTATTTGACCTGCATCACAAATTTAAATAGTTTCCCTGACATTTAGCCGATGGTCATGTGATGTGTGGTGCATGTCAGCGTTGTTTTTAGGGCTTTCTATTGCTCTAGTTTACACATACAACTGTTTGTACAATGGTTTGCTGGTTATTTGTTGATACAATTTAACATAAAAAACAAACATTATTTTGATGTGACAAACAAAAGAGGAAAAATTCAAAAGCCAGTAAAGTAGAATAGACTGCATGCATCTAAAGAGTCTGGACATACCATGTGTGACAGCATGAACCTCACTGTCACTCATTCTTCTGCATTTACTAGAAACTTTTCGGCTCCTGAAATAGTTTGTTGGTGCCCGGGAATAGTCCCGCCCCTTCCCTGCAGTACACTCAGCTGTTTTGGGAGTTAAGAGTGGCAGGAGGTGTGAGCAGTAACTGGATACATAATCTTTCTAGAGTCATAAATACTTAATAATACAGAATCACACTTTACAGAAGGGTTTCTGTGGTTGTGCTGTTGCTCAGTGAAAGTACAGGTTGTTTTTCGGTAAATATAGTGTTGGATCAGAGCCAGTTCCTGTGGAGCTTAAGAAGAGCTGAAGAATGTACCCCCTGTGTCAGTCAGGCCACAGGAGCCAGTGCTACTCTGGGGAGATGAGCTGTGGCTCTGGGCCAAGAGCTTCAGACGAGATATCTCAATGCAGACATGTCGCCTGCTCGCACTACAACTGCTTCGAGTAAAAATAAAAGTGTTTGTTCATTTTTAGCTCACTAACCTCTGTGTGCTCTTTTGTGCTGTACTCACCAGTTTCTCCATCTCCTGCTCGCGCAGACGCTCCTCTCTCTGATGCCGGTGGTACTCCAGGAGCTCTTCCTCATTGTCACTGATCTCAGAGATGCTGTTCTTACGTTCTCTTGGACATGGTTTTGTAAAAGTTGATTCTTTGTTGCAGCTTAACTTCATGGTGGAGGTTTTCCTTTGGTTTTGAGGGCTAGCTAGAGGAGAGGATCTCGCAGAGTTTTGCCTCAAATGTCTGGTCCCGGTCTCTTTATCCTGCCCTGGGACAGGTGACTGGCTCTGTCCATACAGGGTCCTAATGGGTTCTACTTTTGAAGAGGTTGTGAGTTTGCGTTGGCCCTGTGGACTCCCCAGTACTGGTGTGGTAGAGAGGGGTGAGGTGGTCCCTCTCCTGGAGGTGTGAGGGCTGATAGGAGGGCGGCCTGCAGACGGGGAGGGCTCTGAGGCCTTGAGTCTGTGCTGAGGGGAGGCAGTGTGGACGGGGCTGGGGGGTCTCTTCTGAAGAGTCTGTGTTTGGGGGCCGGTCGGAGCTGAAGGGAACACACTGACAGAACACAATCTTTGTGTCATGTTATCTGGGATTTGTCCAGGCCTATTGTTTGGTGTCGGACTTGGTGAAATGTCTTCCCTTGTGTTCCTCAGAAGCTTTGGGCTTTCCTGTGGCCTCTGTGCACCAGTGTTTAAGAGGAAGGTCCGTGGATGAGGCACAGGCGGCTGGTGTAACGTGGGCATGCGAGGGGGCACGGGTGGAGTCTTGTTCCCTTCATTCTGACACAAAAAGCTGCCAACATTTTCATAGATTGACTCTTCTGCAGTATCACTTTTTCCATTTAGCAATACAATATTAGAGCCCTGAGGAGCACTGTGTTTGGCTGTTTTGTCCACCTGGGACAGAGCGTCTGGAAACGGTTTGGATAAGTTGTTTATTCTGAAGTTGTTGTTTTTAAAACTTTGGTGGTTTCCATTTGTGACACTGTGCAACTCTGTAGAAACAAAACAAAACAACAGCACTTGAGCATTCCTGCGAAATAAATAACTGGCATGTTTCACAAGACAGTTGTAACAACAAACCAACACACAAGCACACACACAGTACACACACAGTACACAGTACACAGTACACAGTACACACGCAAGGACACACACAGTACACACACAGTACACACACAGTACACAGTACACAGTACACAGTACACACGCAAGGACACACACAGTACACACACAGTACACACACAAGTATACACACAAGTACACACACAAGTACAGACACAAGCACATACACACAAGCACACACACAGTACACACACAAGTACACACACAAGTACACACACAAGTACACACACAAGTACACACACAAGTACACACACAGTACACACACACACACAGTACACACAACACACGTACAAGTACAACAGTACACACACACAAGTACACACACAAGTACACACAAGTACACACACTGTACTGGACAAGTACACATACAAGTAGTGTTCAGTCTAAAGAACTTGTCCACACACATGATGATGATAAACCTGCTGGACTGTGAGTGTTTAGTGTTCAGTCTAAAGAACTTGTCCATGATGATGATGATGATGATGATGATGATGATGATGATGATGATTATTATAGACTTATTAAACACATAAATCTACTTGTTGCTCATGGCACCAGTCTCTTGTTTATCTGCGATACCTATTTTAACTTTATTATTATCATTTATATTTTTGCTCTTTGTTATTATGTTGTGTGAGCTTCTGTGTCCAAATCATTTTCCTTGTGGATCAACAGAGTTTGTCTGAGTGTAGTTTCACAATGTTTCTATTTACTGCCTGTTCAGTTGTACACACAAGTGTGCTAAGGAGGACTGTATATAAACTTGTAAAATACACATATATAAAGCTCAGTGGTTGGAATGATTCGCTCCTCACTTGTGTCGTAATCCCACAGGGATCTGGACCTGCTAAATATAAAGGCATCACCCTGAACTGTACCTCACTGAGAGCAGATGAAATCAGGGCCTGGGCAGGAAGGAGTGGGTCTTACACACAAGGCTGGGTGTGGTGCCATATTATACTATACAGCACACACTGCACAAGCCAAACCGTTAAGGTCAGAGGAAAACGGCTTTTAAATACCATCTCAACAACACAAGGCCGCAGCAGCCACTTAGTTAGCTACAAAATAATACTCTATAAAAAATCTCCTTAACAATGAGGTCACAGAAAGTGAAAAGTGGATTAGTGGGCCAGAGATAATTAGTTCAGACCAAGCTATTTTGAAAAGTGCCACACACACATTGATGCCAGTCTACGACATAAAGGACAGAAGTGTGCACAAAATAAACATACTGCTGTAGCTTTTTTAAAAGTGTTCAATACATATTGCGTATATTTTAAAGTATAAGTACCGGAAGCATTGGTCTTCGTCATGGTCAACACTTGGCTCCCTGGCAGCATGCTCTTCATCCTCAAAGCCTCCTCTGGGTGGTTGAAACGGAAGAAAGACGACTGACCAAAACACAACATGCACCCTGTGGAGATGAGACAAAAAATAGGTATTATGGCATTATTATCTGAGGTACCAGGTTTATGTTAATAACTATAGCGATGTAAATAAAAGTCATTAAAATAAAGTAAAATCCACTGCACTCACAATCTTACCATCCAATTACCAGTCAAATATCCAAACACTGTTGCTGTAAAGTCTCTCATCATCAAAACAACTCCTCTGTGTCCTGTACGAGGTGTATAAAATAAAGCAGGTTCAAAGCATTCATGTCCCGGAGCAGCTGCCTCCACAGTGCCCTCCACACTGGCCGATCGCTCAGATTCAAATGACAGTCCAGAGGAGCGGCTGGCCCGGGTCCCACGGAGAGGGGTCTGAGGGGGCGGGGCCTCCAAAAATGACTACAGGAATCTTATGGTGTTTGTGCATTCTCCTTTACAGCTATGCACATTTAATGATCATTTTATCTTATCTATCTATGAAATAAGTGCAATGCCTATTATTCAAAGGCTTTGTATGGCAGAAAGAGGACGGCTACAAATATTTTATTAAAATCCTATTACCCCTCACCTGTTGTAAACTGATGTAGTACAAAAAGTTCATGTGCTGTATTGTATTTGTGCAGTACTTGTGTATTCTATTTGACTATTTCAGTTTCCATATATGAACTTGTCACATTAATTACAGATCTAATGATCTTTCAGAATACTCAGAGTATTATTCAATAGCAGCAAATATTCTCTTAATATTATTCCTTGTGTATTGTTGATTAGCACAACTTCTACAATGATTTGTTGCTCACTGATACTGCTGCCTGCTATACTTCTACATCTTAACCCCTTCTACTCATCAAGTATTGCTTTAATCTACAAGTCTCCAAATAGAAAAAAAAAAAAAGTAAAAAATAAAATAAAATAAATTAAATTAAAATAAATAAAAAATAAATAAATAAATAAATAAAAATAAAATAAAATAATAATAATAATAAGCATTCAGGGCATCACTTATAAAAAAAATTTAAAAATCCAGCAATAATAATAAGTAATAAAGTTTGACCAGTGCCTTGTGTGAGTCTGTAGGGGTTGGTGATGGGCAGGCCGTCCACAGAGCACTGGTGTCCACATGGGTACAACGTGATGGTGCCTCCCTGGTTCTCGATGTAGCAGTGCTGAGGTGTGATCCCGGGACCCTGCAAATGGATATCCGTGACCCCGCAGCCTAACGTGGTCCTGCCTGGAACATCATGAAAACATTTTGTGTTACTGGAGAAGTCCCGTGAATACTTCAAGGAGGTATTCATAGGCTGAAGTTCAAAGCCGACGCAGATGCAGCAGCCGACGGGTCAAGGCCAGTGGGTGAATGGGCAATATGTTTAACCTAAGCAACAGGTGCTCCAAGAACAAAGATGCTGTGCCATAACATAAACGCATAAGTAATTATACAAGCTAAATGCACTTTCTTATGTTTCTAATATAGTTGACTAACACAAATATAATCCATGTGCTCTACAGTTGTTTGACAAAGTTGAAGCTCACACACTGGGCTTACCTGGAGGCAGTGGGAGCAGAGTGATGGCTGTGCTCAAACGTCCACTTCCCAAACTAACCAGGTGAGGGCGCTCTGCCTGCACTTTTAGGGACTTGCCTGTCTCAATCAGGTCCAAAGGAGTGCTCTGGAGGAACATTAAGTAACATATTCGTTTATGACAACCCTATTCATTATAAAATACTCCAAGCGTAAAAAACAAAACCTCATGCCATCAATTGTCAGTGTAGAATAGATTTTTTATTCTCAGTCTCTTTGTTTGCTTTGCTGTTACGGATTCTCCAGGGTGGAAAGTTTGCAATCAAACATTAAGCTCTATAGGTTTCTACACATCAAGTAAGAAAAAAGTACATCGCTTAAACACATGTACACACACAGACTAAACCCCAAACTAGACTAAACCAAGACTAGAATAGGACCAAACCAAGTCTACATGAGGACTACACTGAGCTCAAACCAGGACCAAACCAGGACAAGAGTGAATGCACCCTAACACTTTAATACAGGCTATAATTAAGCTACAACAATGATTCATAACCCTGAATAAGAGTACCTACGTCCCTCTCAGCCCAGGAGCTCAGGTAAAGACCCACCTCTAGAACCTGATGAGTCTGTCTCGCAGGGTCCATGTTGTTCCTCCTCATTCGCTCCATGTCATCTGGACTCTCACAGTGATCTGACACATGAAAATCCTGACCACAGAAACGCACAGACACATATAATATAAGAAAAGTCGCTGATGAATGGGAGCAATGGGACTGTGCTACTCCAGTTGTACTACAATAGGAACAGTGCTTTCCTTAGAAATCTTTCTGGCCTAGTTAAAAGCCCATGTGACCCAATGATTATAGTGGGCCATTGTTTCCCTAGAACACCGCAGATACAGCCCATGAGGAAGCTGGTATCTACTTAAGCCGCAATTAAAGAAAGATAGAAATATAACGTAAACTGGAGGAGACAAGGTATGTGTTTTTGTCCTAATATAAAGTCTATTCTGTTTTGTCTGAGTATGTCTGCTCCGCATGTGTTCAATGACGACTGTGATTGTTTTGATGAGTCACTAGAAACAATATACTCAAGATCTCCAGACAGATACCAGGCACAGTTAAGCAATGGGATCTCAAATACTGCAGATTTAGCACACAGAATGTAGTTATAAAGGATGGATAAACTCTAAATGATTCACGGTCTTTTTGAACTAACTCAGTCTTCTACCATGGCCCGCATCATGTTTGTCATATCACTAGAGCGATCCAAGAAAAAGAAGACACAACAGTCTCTACACAGCCTTGTTTTGTCTATACTAGAGAAATGAGCTATATGAATTGTTTGCCTGGTTTTAGAAGTAATGCAACATTTCATCACTGAACTGCAACTTCAAGGCTGATGTGTCTTAAAAGCTCCCGTATATTAAGGATGGCTCATTTCTAATCTTAAGAAAATCTTTAGAATGACATAGAAACTGGTCATTATTCATGAGAAAGCACATACATGTAGTTTTAACACATGCACAGGCCTATTATTGTTTTCATTCAACTCCGGCTGTATTCTTATACAGCCCTATATTAATTGCTTTTGTCTCTCGTCTTCTATTATGATCTGTAATTAAACTCCACTTCATTCACAAACACACAAACCACATGACCAACAAAAACAAAATGTGTAACCTCTTCACGGCCCAGTGCTGTCATCAGTGATGTATTAAAATTAGGCAAAACCCCATCCACAGCTGCTATAGTCCCAGAATGGCCCTGGCTGCTGCAGACAACAGGGCGTTCTCTCTCTCTCCCTCTGATGTCACCTCACAGACGGAGCCGGCTCTATAACAATCAGGAACAGTGTGTAGGAGCCCTGAGAGGACCCGCTGACATGCTAGATACGTCCCCTTTGTCTGACCACAACCTGTCAACACTGGCCTCTTTACGCCCAGACACAGGACCAGAGAGTGGGCAGGGGGACTGACTCATGCAGTACATAGTAGGTTCTTGCACATATGTTTCTGCCCCCACAAGCCCCTGCAGGGACTGGAGGCCCACGCCCATGCCTGGAGAATAGTTTTAAAGCATGCAAATGTAGGGCCTTGGTCTGTACTCTGTCATTATGGGGACAGTTATGCCCTTCAGAGTTGCCATGAGCTGCTGAAAATAGACACCACCACCAGCCGCACAGTCTGGGCTGCTACTTTTAAAGTGAAATCCCTTCCTAGGAATAAATGTGGTTTATTTTGGCCAAAGACTCTACAGTCTATTTTAAACTTCGCATAAAGGCTGATAAAAGTGAGTAAAGTGGTAGTTTGAAAAATTACATTATTGCCAGGTGTGCTGTGGAGCGAGTGAGCAGGCCATGCAACACTTACCATTGTGTAAAGATTAAATTAAGAATCTCATTGGGTTGTTCTGATCCAAAGAGCAGTATCCACATGATGTTTACGTCTTGAGTCTAGCTTTTTTCATTCACAGCGATCTCCTTTGAGCTCCTCTGCTCTCCCCCCTACCCACCCCTTCTCCTCCCTGTCCCGGTGCAGAATTACAAGTTACAGGGGGACATGTTATCAACACACCCTGTAAATCACTGCATTGACTAGTTTGCTCTTAATGCTGGTTCCTTCCATACCCAGAGATGACTAGGTTGCAAATTAATGGTTTTATCACTCAAAATTTCAATCTAATCCATGGTAGTTAAAAGTATCATCTATTTTGAGTTAATGTTATTTTTATGGGAGGTGCATGGAGTGGAGATTCTGACTTGCCGAGGTTTGGGATGTTTTCACTGCAGCTTTGAGGGGATATTTTGGACCACACGTGATGATAATGACAAGAGGCTATAGGAAAAGCAGGTGTTAAAACCTTCAAAAGTGCAAACGGGAAATGACATGACACACTGGAAACTCATTTTAAGAAACTGCTCTGGGCCAGCTGTGTAAGAGGAACAAGCAGGTCAGATATCCACAAAAAGGGGCTTGTGAAGACATCTCAGAAGACATCCCACAAGATGCTTAGAAACAGGAAAAAAAAAAAAAAAAAAAAAAGAGTGGGAGAAAGGGCTACACTATTGATCTCTGAAGGTTTTTCCCATGGATGAAGCCAGGCAGGATAGGGACAGGAAGTGAAGATGAGTCACAGAGGAAAAGAGAAAATAAATAAACAGCAACAGCAGCATTGAGTCTCCAGATGGTGCTTGAGTTATAAGTTGTGATGTGGCGTTTGCATATATGTGATTTACAGCATTAGCTATCAGACCTTTCACACCTAAAGATTTCAAAAGAGGCAGTAAAATGCAAAAAAACCCACTATTGCTCCAGTAGTTTTACCCAGATGAAACATTTGCTCATTTAAGCCACAATATTAATGTGATAATTCAATAACTTAGATGTTTATGATGCATGTTGGTACTTGCTTCTTAAAATAGCCTTCTGCATTACCTTATCTCTGGAACTAATCAGTGGGGTTTATAATCACCTTTGACCTGATTGTTACCTAAAATAAAACACGCAGTGCAATGAAAAATAACGAGACTGTGTTTCCTCCAGCTAAACGACATTTTGCTATAGAGATTTACGTATTTGGTGCAGATGGTCTGGTGTTTGTTGCTTGAAGTGAAGTAAACAGGCACAGGGAGAATGTAAACTGAATTCAAGACAGATTCAACATCTGCCCTGCTGCGTCCCATGAGTAAACAATAATGCTTAACAAGATACATGTTTAATCTAAATTCAAATGCATCACCATAAAAGGCTTGACAATTATACATAATGCACAAATAAGTAAACAGTTTGGTTCACGCTGACACTAAATTATGTTCACAACACAAGCATTAAGCACAATAACACAATCAACTAACTGTTTTATTCTAATTTTAACAAATCAAACTGTCACTAAAACTTCAATAAAGACACATGTCTAATTTCTCTAAATGCACAAAGGACAAAGGTGATTGAAAGTGTCTTTACCTGTGGGCCTACAGGAGAGGACCATTGTGTTTAAAAAGGCTCTGGCTCCAGAGGCTGTCTCTCTTTAGTCCTGTCTCTGCTGCGAGTCAAACTTTGTGTTGGATCCTCCCCTGTTTTCCTTCAGTCCCATCTCTTCCCACTCTCCATCAGCCTCTTTTCCCAACCATCTGAGACGGCCCACACAAGTTTCCATAAAGAATGTATTCTCCAAAACAAAACTGTTTGTGATGAGTTTAATCAAGTCATTACATATCCCTCCATCCCAAATAAACTTAAAAACTAAAGCCATATGACTTATGTGTGTGTTAATACCTACACACACACACATTATATTACAGACATTTTATATCACCTAGAAATGCCACAAAGTAAATGAGTTATTACAGCAGATGTGAACACTTTTTACTGAGGACTGGAGTTTGAACAGACAAAACATAATTGATTCAGCTTTTAATTTTAAAAGAGAACATTGGAGCCAGGTTTATTATTGATTTAAAGTTTGAAGAGAGGACAGATCACTCCAGTGTCTGTAGAGATCACACTGGACGCGTCAGTGTAATGAGTGACTGCCCCCTTGTGGCGTGAATATGAAGTAGCTGCAGCCATGTTCCTCATCCTCAAACTCCAGTCTCTACACAGTATTTACCCCGGTGCATTTACCCCGGTGCATTTACCCAGTGCACTGCTCGTGGTGACCGCAAAGTCCCAGCACAAACAGATGTGTGGCTCACAGAGGAAGCACCTGGAGAGGCCGTTGTTGTGGTTTAGTCTTTATCAAACTCCTATCTGCTCGTGACACTGGGACTCTTCCTCTCCTCACGGGGGACGGTGAAAGTCTTTAGTCCCAGAGGTTTGTCCTGTATCTTAGTCACATTTAAGTGAAATGAGCCGTGAGTGCGGACATGAGCTAAAATGAGACTTAACATCGAAACCGTAACGCATTTATTGAATAAACAAGGTGAACACAGAAGAGTTGCCATTTGCAGCGGTGTGTGGCCCTTAAAAGGGCCTTTGTGTTAGAGTTAAGAGGGTTCATGCTAGTACTCCTGGGACTGAGAGGAGGCCTTCTTTCCCGCCTTGCCGGAGCTGGGGGCAGCTGCCTGGCCGGTCTTCTTGGGCAGGAGCACGGCCTGGATGTTGGGCAGCACTCCTCCCTGGGCGATGGTCACTCCTCCCAGCAGTTTGTTGAGCTCCTCGTCGTTGCGCACGGCCAGCTGCAGGTGTCGGGGGATGATGCGGGTCTTCTTGTTGTCTCTGGCGGCGTTTCCAGCCAGCTCCAGGATCTCAGCGGTGAGATACTCGAGCACGGCGGCCAGGTACACGGGGGCTCCGGCTCCCACACGCTCAGCGTAGTTTCCTTTACGCAGGAGGCGGTGGACACGGCCCACGGGGAACTGCAGCCCGGCGCGGGAGCTGCGGGTCTTGGCCTTAGCACGAGCCTTTCCTCCGGTCTTGCCTCTTCCAGACATGTTGGATTGTTTTGTTTTCTCTGCGGTAGAGCACCAGTGTTTCGAAGATCTGAAGGTAGCTTAAAAACCCGTCGACCCGGTTATAAATGTGCCCTGTGTCCCGCCCCCTGGTCCCGCCCTCTGCCGGGATTGGTTCGCTGAGTCTGCGGTTGCGCGCTGTGATTGGCTGTTCAGATCACGTGGGCCCTTTTGACCAATAAGGAGACAGCGCAGAGAGGCTCGTGAAAAGACGCGGCGTGAACGGAAATGATCAATAACCAATGGAGATTTCTCCCTCCAGCTTTTAACTTTTGGCGGGGCTCTAGAGTGGTCGAAATGTATCGTTACATTCTGTTACCTATACGATTAATCTTTGATTAATTATGACACAGTGGCTCTGTCGAGCGCTTCATGTCCTGTACTATGAGGGACAGCTCAGGGGGGTGTGCAGGTGAACATATATTATAGTTTTACCTACATTATTATTATTATTGTTATTATTATTACCCTACAGTCTTACCATAGCCTTAAATAGGCCCACATATTGGTCAGGTGGCAGGTCTCTATAAAACATATCACTCACTGTTTTCAGAAATAATTTAATTGTCATAAATAAATCAAATTATACACACATTTATTCCCGGTCGTGTCACATTCAAACCATAGTGCATGTAGTGCCCTTTTTGTCACTGTCTCTGAAGACTGAAGAAATATCACAAAATATTTTATAATGTGAGGCAAACCAAAATACCACTATGGTATTAACTAAATGTTTGCGATCTTTCACATAAAGTGCAACTCAAACTTATATAAAAGGAACAAACATCAGTTTTCAGATATAATGTACAACATCCCAAAACAATTGTACTCACAGTTACAGAGTGGACACAATAAAAGCCTAACATAAATTATTTCAGCATAAATATACTCTATAGCATCCACACTATATTGTGATAAAATAATGATTTTTTGAATAGTCATTTATTTCAGTATGTTTCTTAAATGTATACACAGTAAAAATAAAAACAAGTGCAACCATTGAAATACTTCATATTTGAAAGAAATATTTTATAATAAATTATAGATCCAAAAAGTAGTTTTGTGACTTTTCTTTCGGGTAAATTCCTTGCAGACGGATCTCTCATGAATGCACAGCCCTGCAGGAGTCTGTGTGTTTCTGTCAGTGCATTCTTAAAGCTTTGGTCATTCTTCTCACAGCCAGAAGCCACAACAGTTTCTTATATTTACAACAGTACTTCTGTTTGCTTGTCAGTTATCCAGTGAACTTGCCCCTCCGTTTGCAGAAGAGGATTTGCTCTTTGATTTGTTTGATGTGCGAAAAGAGAAGCGTTTGATGAGACGTCGCGAAAAGCTGCCTGACTTTTTGTGGGTGCTCGCTGTGGAGACAACAAAGTTATTCCCCATGTTGGAGAGGTCTTCGTGGGACTGACTGAAGCAGGACTCTTTTTCTTGATGTTTTCTGCGGAACAGCAGTTTGGTCCCACTCTGCAGAAAGCCCACTGCAAAAAGCACATATTATATAAGTTTGTGCCTCAGTCATGAGACTGATTTATTTAATCTAGACTAGAGGCCGTTTTTGACATTCACAAAAGTACTTCTAAACTGATTACGTTCTTCTGGAGTGGTCATGAGGACAGAAAATGTAATTCCAGTTCTACTGTATATATTTTTACAATGTATGTTTGGTAAAAGTTATACTGGACTATTTGACAGAAAGCACATGTCTAAAACAGTCTTCACCTTAAATACCCCCTAAACTCAAGGCAAAGTCTATTCATTGTGTGGACACTAGGAGCCACTAGACATTAACTACTATCTACTACTAACTACTGCCATATGTAGTTATACTAACACCAGTACAACGTACATTATCCAAATGAAATGTACTGAAACATGTTTTAATTGTGTCTGTGACCTGACCTGTTTCTGATCATTTAATACTCACTATTATTAGCACTATTAGATTTATTTTATGATATTATTTTTACCTTTATGGTCCTTGAGGCTGCGAGTCTCCAGTGCACCAGTAGAGCCAGTGTCTGACTCCACATCATCCACCGAGGGGCGCTCTGACACGTCTGATGGTGTGGTCTCATCAGGGTCAGCAGGATGCCCTGCCCCGTAGTGGTTCCCATGCAGAGCTGCATCCATCGCTGCTGCGTAGCCACTCGATAATGAGCTGTCGTCTTTGGAGAGTGGAACCTGGAGGAGGGCAGTCTGCATCAAAACGTGCATTTTTCTGAAGGTGTAAAATGACTATACAAATTCAATAAAGCTGTAAGTTTTATTTTGCAAGATTCCCTCTGTAGGCAGCTAACTAACGGTTTTTATAATCAGGTCAAAATGTGTTCTCGCTAATAGTGTCCTCAGAGAGTGCACTAAAATTAAACCACTTTACCTTGTTGCATAATCAGAGCCTCACATATTTTCATTCAAGATTATGTCGGTGCAAAAACATCCATTATGATTATTATCTAACCTTTGATACGCCTGAGATAATCAGTGTGCTTCTTTTAGTCGGGGTCTTCCGGACCACTTTGGACTCTGTCAGCTGACGAATGGCCGTCTCAGCCACAGGGTCCAGGCCATTGGAGAGACGACTGGCCTCTGTGGAGCAACACAACATAAAGCAGAGCTCACAGACATAATGTACTGATATGTTCAAACATTGATAATTATAATGCAGAATATGTGTGTCAATATTGTAAAAGAAAATCTAACCAGAATGTAAATACAGAAATTACACAAGCATAAGAAGAGTTATAACTAAATAGTTTCATATTGTGTGGTGTGATATGGTGGTTTCCTCCTTGCTGCTTGCTGCTTGCTCCTCATCCTTCTTTGCATATATTTTGCAAAACAACAAGCCTGACATTTCAGTCTAGCACTTACTGCTGGGATTGGGGCTTGAGCTGCTTTTTCCATCTGACAGAACAGTGGGCTTCTTCTCTGTCACCTCCACTTTAGAGGGAGACCGTAAGGGAGAGTCACCTAAAGCAACACAAAATAGTCAACGAGCTTTTCTTGTTGTGATGATGTGAAATATGGCAATATTCAACAATCATTGCAATAATTCTGATAATTACAAAGAACGTTCAAGAGTCAGTTAATGTTTTACACATTTAAACACTTCTACAACCATTAACGTTAAAGAGAAGACTGAAATATGACATGGTTTCAGAGCTCTATATTAAAGGAGTATAACATTAGAATCCCTACATCAGGGGTTCTCAAACTGTGGTGCATGAGCTCTATCACATGTACTGTTCAAAGATTGACTGAATTTAACCCACATCTCTGTCCTCTTTTGAGTTAGTCCTTCTTTGAACTATTATAGCAAGTGTGTAGTCCCATTTTCAATCTGGTTTACCCATACCTTGGATCAAGAATAGTCTAGATCAGGTGATTTGCTAATTGGCCTTTCCGCCATATTGTGATTTAAATATTACTCAATCAAGTGTACCTGGGCTGTGATCCAGTTTGAGGCGAGACTGGACAGTGGTGACGGTGGTTACAATGGTCCCATCAGGCATTATTGTTCGATCTACGTCCACTTTCTTTGTTGGTGTGAGGGAGGAGCGAAGAGGCAAGACACTACCACTAGATTCCCCTGTCTCTACATATGTAATCTGCAGAAACATAAAGATGGAATATTTTTTATGGTCTTAAACATGTCAAGCACAGAATATATAAAAATGCATCATTCTGCATATGTCTGAAAAGAAGGACTCGTCTGACCTCTGCAGTCACAGTGGCGTTTGGAGCCAGTCCATAGCCTGGGCTGATTGATAACACACGTTGCTCTTGGGAAACCTTGCAAAGCTCCAAGGTAATAGTCGCATGTCCAGGCAAGAACTCTGTGAAATAGCAACAACAGTGCAAATAAATCATCAATTAAAATATTACAAAATAAGCAGAGTTGTTATTTTTACGTGTACAAAAATGCTAACAAGCACACTTGGAGCATCGCTGCTTACAGTGAAAATTAGGCCTGAATGATTTTGATGTGCAGCCAAAAGTCAATCGCTGTAAAGCTCTGACTTACTTTCCCACTTGCCGTTTCGCTCCAAAAGTCTTATTCTCAGCTCTTTGGATTCCAGACCCAAGTCACTGTAACAGAAAAAAAAAAAAAAAAACCCCAGAGTCAATCTCATCAGCTTTACAGTATTTCAGCTCCTGCTTCACTAAACAATGCTGACGTACAAAGAAATGTCTTCACTCCACTCCACTGGGGTGTTGGGGTTATTGGGCAAAGACAGGAAGCGCGTGGTCTTCTCTGTGGAAGGTTGGTCCAAGTTCAGGACACAGCAGAGCTCCGCTGATTTCAACCACAGCTCTGCAAACATAGGGAATAAACGGCTGTGATGGAAGGGATCAACCAAGTTAACCAATGGGAGACTGATTGTTTTTAGTGAGATATCTAAACTTGTGATTGAAAAATGTGGAACTTTTTAATCATATTCATCTTACGACTTTAAGTCCTTTCAACTGAGAACAATTGTGTCTTTGGGTTTGAATAATGGCACACCAAAAAAAATAATTTCATTTAAACTCATTTATACTGAGAGAGCAGAGAACTTTTTGACAGTTTATTTCATACAAATTGGGCCAGTAATTACAGATATTATAACCATGAGCCAGGTCAACAGATCTGCAAACTGACAGCAAAACAGAAAATTCCAGCACAGAATTCTGACCTGACCTCCAGCTCAATTTGATTTAAACTACAGGAATTATATTACGATGGGACATGAATGTAACCTGTTATAACCTAAAAAGGCACCACCTGGATTTAAGAAAATATAATTATTTGATAAATGCATCAATAGTAAGTGCAAGAATGCAGGCACTGAAATACACTGGCCATTATTTAGGTTTATCCCAAGATGACAAAGGGCTCAGGACTCATTAGGTCAGACTGTGACAGAGGGAGCAGGGAGCAGACATTCACACGTGGACTGGATTAAACCCAGGTCTGAGGCAGTGTTTGTAGGTGGCATTTAGTGGGAGGTGTGAAAAAGGAATTTCCAGCGGGAAAACTGACCTTTGGATAAGGTCACTCTGAGCTGCCGGAGTTGGAGCCGTCTCACACTCTGGGGCCCCACGGATAAATAATCTTTTGTTATCTATAAATACATCAAAATACACTTTACATTTAACAGTATTTATAACCAAGATAAACACACAACAGTGTTACACAAAAATTACCAGGGGACCTGACACACAAGTTTTCAGATCCAAGACCATGGCTGGCTGTGCACCAAAGAGAGTGTCCTCCACGAGTCCTCTAATCACATCCAGCTCTCCTTCACCTGCACGGCCCTACGGAGAAAAACACATGGAGCAGGAAAACAACATGCGTTTACACATAGACCACAGAGCTGGGGCTCAACCACCCAAGACACAATCACAATTAGCATTTTAGATCCAAGGACAAAGATTACAATGGATTCTATGCATGACCTTGTCCACATTTTGTTTGACTGAAGTTCCACAGATGCAACAGTTGTAGTTTTACCTGTTTCTGGATCTTGAGAGATGATATTGATATAGAAAGACTGGACTGTCTTGAAAGAGTCCAGGACATCAGCAGCCCCTCGTTTTCCACTTCTTCAAGACATACTTCCATCTGAATTGAAAATCATACAAATGCTACTTCAAAATCAGGGACGCTGTGCAACACACTGGACAAACTGCAAGCAGGTTAACAAGGTCTAACATTATTCTGTAATTTAACACCTTCCCAGACTTTGCATTTGTATGGATTTAACTGGAATCACTCTGAAAATGTAAATGTTTGGTCTCTCATTGGAGAGACTTTTTCAGAACTGAGCCCAATTGCATTTGCACTTCAATCCCGATGTAGATTTGGTTTGGTTTAGGCCTGGACAAGTTTAGTTCTAGGTTTAGTCTCAAGTCTGATGTGATATTTGTGTAAATGTGAATGTAACCTTTTGTTACAAATTGCACCTGGACCACTGAGGGATGACACAGACATCAAGTTTTATGTTAGAAAAAAATATTAAATGGCTGAAAGTGGAGATGTGTATTATATGTAAATTGGTCGGTTTGGTTTTACCTTGGCCAGCACTGGTACAATATGTATTTGATATGTTTCCATGGAGACGGAGGCCGCAGACTGCTGAGTGACTGACACGGGAAACGTCATGTTGCCCACCTGACATTTACACTGTAGGACCTGTGCATCAAAGACATAACACAACACATGCTTTACTTTTGTGCATGAGAGCAACAAACCAACTTTAAATAACAAATTAAATCCAAATAACAAATTGGAGGAACATTTACATACCATCCGATGAGCCGACTGGTCAGTGCAGGCCACACTCTCTATTTCACAGGTAGTGTTCAGCTGTAAACTGCTGTCAAATGTGATCTGGATTGAACTCTGAAATAAAGCACAGTAAAAACATGATGTATGTATAACATGTATATTAATATAATACAAAAACATGATTATTTACATTAACATAAACAAGCGCAGACACAAATGTTGATTTTTGAGCTGGTTGATGTGGGTTTCGTCCATGATTACCCAATTAGTCTGAGGTGATTTCTTAGGGCTAGGCAATTTAATGGAGTTCCAGTCATTTGAAATTGTGAATGATGTCTACAGTCAGTCCTCTGTCAGCATAAGCATGTGATTTAAGAGCTGAGTTCAGACTTTGAAGGCCTTTAGAGGCTTTTATGGGCCTTGTATTTGTTTCTGAGATGGATCAATATGAGGAAAAATGTCTGGTTTGCTCCAGGTGGAACTTCCAAATAAACTAAGATTTTTTTTTAAATTACTTCCTTAGTATTTAAATGCTCTGTAATCAGTGTATAGGCTGTAAAAATGACAAATGTTTCCCAGAGCAGCTAATGCTCACTGCTCAATCATTGTACTAAGACTAAAAGACACCCCCTATCAGAAAACATTTTAGTATCTTGGCAGAGGGTTATACAAAAGCACAGGGACTAGTGTTACTGTGAGCCAGTGGATCTGTTTCATTGAACCACATTAACTGTCACGAGAGATGTGAGCCAGCACAAATCCTCTATTGTCACTGCATATGTTACACCACGTCCAGTTACACACCGGTCTGAGGCATTTGTGTAGTCAGCGCTGCACGCTAAAGGGGCAGGAAGCCAAGGATGCTGCTTACATCAGTGACAAATGCTGCAGCAGTCTCATAAAAATACTATGCCATAAATTGCTGATTAATGTCCCAAAGTGCTGAGTCACCCAGGCTTTCATTATATCCACAGTCCAGAACAAATTATGCAAATTAACAATGGCTAAGAACATGTTATGCTATCATGATTCTGTCCATGCAAAATTTAGACTCATAATATCAGTAATAAATAGTTGTTACAGTTAGTTTTACTGTAAATGTTTGTATGACGGAGAAAAAGGAGATGACAGACATCATTTCTCAAATTGGACAAGGTGTAAGGCAGCACAGTTTAGAAAAAAAAATGTAACTGCAAGTTATCTGAAAAGTATTGTAATTGCGATTAGATTTGCAATTCATGTTTAAAAAGTTGATTTTTGTTGAGGGTTTACATTGTAAACAACCCCAGGAGCATTAGCACTGGAGACACAGCAAAAGATTCATCTGATAAATATTATACATGGAATTATGGCCTAATATGGACATCACAGAATCATCAAATGGTCAGAATGGCTCTAATTGACGACTAAATTTAGACTTGATTCTGTTAGTTTAATTGCGCCTGAATAGGCGGATATCCAGATGTCTGTGCAGTGTTGTGCGTTGTCAGCGGGTGCTTGGGGCAGTGGGCATGTGCTTGCAGTGTCCTAGTGATGCAGTGGAGGTCAGATGAGAATAATACAGATCCTGAGGACATCTCCAGTGTCACATCAGGTTTGTCAGCGTCAGGCCTGTGGGTCTCAGAAGCATGTCGGCCAAACAAAAACAACCCTCCTCCAGCACTGGTCGGCTCATATAACCAATTTGGATACCATTTCCAGTCAGTACAACACAAATGATTTGAGTAAACAAAGCTGCAGCTAAATTAACACATCATTAAATAGTCTTGAAAAAATATTATGTTCATCACCAAAACCAGTTTTGATATTGTAGCAATACATACTTCTAGTCTTTTTTGGATAGAGATATTTTATAATTGTTTAATTAATGCTAGTATCGGCACTGTTGTATATATTTCTATGGCAACTTGATCTTTTCTGTTTGAGAAGGACGGTCTTTAAGGACAAGGGACAAGGTCCTGGGACAATGATCCATTTGCTTATTTCTGTGAATGTGAATGTCACTCTGCTTGTCTTGTATTGACTGTTTCATTTTCTGTTTCTGCTAGAACAACAGTTTTGTGAAGCCCTGCTATTGCTATTTAAGGCTATAAAATGTAATACATTTAACTTGCTAAAAACTAAATGTAGCTGCACAGTGGCTGAAACAGGTCACTCCTCCTGCACCTTCTACCTATGAAGAGTTTACTTTGTGTGTATGTTGCATATGCGTTTTGTTAACCTTGGTAATGCCAGTACAAAGGTAAGGCCACGGAGCTCCCCTGCATTTAAACATGTGACAAAAGAGCAGCTTAGGCTATAACTGTAAAGCCATGTGTTAAAGCCTATTTTTCCAGAATGAAAATGAAAGAGTCTGAATGACTAGCCTGGGACAGGGATGAAGAGGCTTCCTGTGCTCTCATCACAAATGAGGCTGAGTGGTTAATGTCCCCAGTTATTTAGGAGGAACCTACTTGAGCATAATCACGGAGCATTAATCAGCTACAGCAGCTCACAGTCAGAGAGAGCCACGAGAGAAGTGTGGCCTCAGGATAATCGCACATCTCATTTTAATTGCAGATTTTGAACGGACACTTCCTTATTACTACCAGATGCACACACTTTATTTTGTGGCAGTGAAATCAGCCGCGGCAGAGTGTTTAGCCCCATGTGTCAGTGGCAGATGCACAGATGATGCTTGGATCTTTGAGAGAATAGTGCTCAGGGGTTATTGTGTCAGCAGCAGAAATAAGCTTCAGCATTATTGTAGCATTATCTTGTATATTTTCATCAGGAATATATCATACTTCAGAATGTGTTATCGTGACAGAGTGCAGAGGATAGTGCAGAGGATAGTACAGAGGATAGTACAGAGGATAGTACAGAGGATAGTACAGAGGACAGTACAGAGGATAGTACAGAGGATAGTACAGAGGATAGTACAGAGGATAGTACAGAGGATAGTACAGAGGATAGTACAGAGGATAGTGCAGAGGATAGTACAGAGGATAGTGCAGAGGATAGTGCAGAGGATAGTACAGAGGATAGTACAGAGGATAGTACAGAGGATACAGAGGATACTACAGAGGATAGTACAGAGGATAGAGGATAGTACAGAGGATAGTACAGAGGATAGTACAGAGGATAGTAGGATAGTACAGAGGATAGTACAGAGGATAGTACAGAGGATGAGGATAGTACAGAGGATAGTACAGAGGATAGTACAGAGGATAGTACAGAGGATAGTACAGAGGATAGTACAGAGGATAGTACAGAGGATAGTGCAGAGGATAGTGCAGAAGATAGTACAGAGGATAGTACAGAGGATAGTACAGAGGATAGTACAGAGGATAGTGCAGAGGATAGTGCAGAGGATAGTACAGAGGATAGTACAGAGGATAGTACAGAGGATAGTACAGAGGATAGTACAGAGGATAGTGCAGAGGATAGTGCAGAGGATAGTGCGGAGGATAGTGCAGAGTGCAGAGGATAGTGCAGAGGATAGTGCAGAGGATAGTACAGAGGATAGTACAGAGGATAGTACAGAGGATAGTACAGAGGATAGTACAGAGGATAGTACAGAGGATAGTGCAGAGGATAGTACAGAGGATAGTACAGAGGATAGTACAGAGGATAGTACAGAGGATAGTACAGAGGATAGTACAGAGGATAGTACAGAGGATAGTACAGAGGATAGTACAGAGGATAGTACAGAGGATAGTACAGAGGATAGTGCAGAGGACAGTACAGAGGATAGTACAGAGGATAGTACAAAGGATAGTGCAGAGGATAGTGCAGAGGATAGTACAGAGGATAGTGCAGAGGATAGTACAGAGGATAGTACAGAGGATAGTACAGAGTACAGATAGTGCAGAGGATAGTACAGAGGATAGTACAGAGAGGATAGTGCAGAGGATAGTACAGAGGATAGTACAGAGGACAGTACAGAGGATAGTACAGAGGATAGTACAGAGGATAGTACAGAGGATAGTACAGAGGATAGTACAGAGGATAGTACAGAGGATAGTACAGAGGATAGTACAGAGGATAGTACAGAGGATAGTACAGAGGATAGTACAGAGGATAGTACAGAGGATAGTACAGAGGATAGTACAGAGGATAGTACAGAGGATAGTACAGAGGATAGTACAGAGGATAGTACAGAGGATAGTACAGAGGATAGTACAGAGGATAGTACAGAGGATAGTACAGAGGATAGTACAGAGGATAGTACAGAGGATAGTACAGAGGATAGTACAGAGGATAGTGCAGAGGATAGTACAGAGGATAGTACAGAGGATAGTACAGAGGAGCACAGAGGATAGTAGGATAGTACAGAGGATAGTACAGAGGATAGTACAGAGGATAGTACAGAGGATAGTACACAGGATAGTACAGAGGATAGTACAGAGGATAGTACAGAGGATAGTACAGAGGATAGTACAGAGGATAGAGGATAGTACAGAGGATAGTACAGAGGATAGTACAGAGGATAGTACAGAGGATAGTACAGAGGATAGTACAGAGGATAGTAGTACAGAGGATAGTACAGAGGATAGTACAGAGGATAGTACAGAGGATAGTACAGAGGATAGTACAGAGGATAGTACAGAGGACAGTACAGAGGATAGTACAGAGGACAGGCCTATTCCTGAGACAAATAACTGACTCATACAAACATGTTGTGGCCAAACATGCAGAAGGGGCAAAAAATATTCCCCAAAAGTTACCCTCCATAAACTGTGAGCATGTGCCGTCTTTTCCCACAAAATCAAACACGACCTACACAGTGCACTGTTCAGGGTGAAAGACAGATAAGATCGTTTGAGGTTGTAGTAGTATTTAAAGATGTACTATGTAACTTTTCGGTTGTCTCCACAGAGATGTAATTCTTTGCCTTGAATGTTCCACAGTTTTGCACTACATTTATCTCAATTACAGGTGGTTTATTGCTAAAAAACAAAACAAAAAAAAAACCCTGGAAAAGCATGCATTCTTATTCAGAGCAGGGTTGCTTCTCCAGAGACCTGACTTGGCCTGTTTTTATTCATAAAATAATGAATTAATAATAAATAAAAAAAAATAAAATAAAATGAAAAATAAATCAAATAAAATAAATAACAAATAAATAAATTAAAGGTGAATAAATTTGACATTCTAGGTAAAGCAAAAAAAAGCAGAAAAGCAGTGGCACAGAATGTAAAAACAGTGAGGTGCTGCTGGTGGAGCTTTTTGAAAGGTTTAAATATAACTACACAATCAACTTATTCAATGTGGAAGATAAACGGTCTAATGTATTGTCAGAAATAACTCTTTGTTTCCTGGTTCAGTTCATTTCCATCCACTCTGACACACACTTGATCTGTCTGAAGGTCCTTGTAGTGTTCTTGCCCTCAGCAAATGTATAACCCAAACAGTGATTCACAGGCGTCTTACTTTTGTTTATGTAATGGTGAGACCAGAATCCAGAAAACTGAGTCATTTTTCAGAGCGTCTGCGTTCGTAGGGTCAGGTTTCCTCAAGGGAGTGTCACACTACAAGGACAACAGCCACGACACTGCACTTTGACATGTTGTAAAGAGAAAGAGCGTCGAGCAGCGATGAGACATGGTGTCGTGGGAACAGTGACAGATAAACCATTTTGTGCTGCGTTCAGTTTTACACACTAAAAATAAATACAATCGAAAATCTAGAGCACATTTACAAACCATTAAATATAATAGTCAGTATAATAGTTACATTAAAATATTAAATCAACCAAAATATTAGATGGACCAGTAGCCAATATGATAAAAATGCAAATGATTTTGGTCATATTTAATTTAAGAATATGCATCAGCTTCATTAAATCTTTATCACACTCAGCATTGGCTTGGTTGTTATTTTTTTAATTATTTGGGTACAAGTATTGCATTTTGGGTCACTGTTACAGCAAATTTATCTGGATATATTCTTAAATATTTAGTTTATTTTTATATTTACATTATTAAAAACTGACTTGTGAAATCCAGTATTGCTTGGGATTGTGGGATTGTGCTGTATCTACCTCTGACTGACATAGAAAAATACAGTTTGGAAGTAGAAATATAATCTTCAGACATTGTCTCGAATGTTGGATGTGCCCACAGTAACATAGTGTGGGAGGAATATGTGCTTTGTGTGGAAAACAATGAGAAATGTGTTGCTTGTGGCGACTTCGAGCATATCATCATGTCCATCTGAGCAGGTTCTACCAGTCAGACACAGGTACGTCTCTATTCTACCAGAAAGAGCCAGAAACTTTCATTCTGCTTCAACAAACCACCTGCCCACGACAAAACAAACTGTAATCTGAGGTCAAAAGTGAGAGGAAAACGCACTGATTTGCTAAACGTCGCTTTTGTGCCGACAGATGAGTCCGTCGTCATCATTTGGAGAAGACATTTTTATTATTAGTATTTGGCTCTAATGGTACGCCACATGCACAGTGAGACAAGAGCAGCTTGTTGAGTCTAGGAAACAGTCTGCCATCATCGCAGCTCGAATTCAGCTCTCAATGCCACTGCGGCTGTACTGATACTAAACGACAACGAGGGTTACATACATGAAGTTTTACCTCAACTTAACACTTTGCAACTCTTAAAACTGCTTTGAGAAGACAGGAGACCAATTTAGCAAACCCTGGAAACATGATCCGTCTCTGTCTGGCAGCACAAAGAGCCGTATTAGTACCAATTACACAAACCATCGATAACTGTCACCTTTTCCTTAGCCACAGTAGTTTATTTTGCACTTAGTCATAGAGTTCCCTCGAGCACAAAACAATAGTATTTCTCTTCTACGAGCTTCAAAGTTCATTCAGTTTTCTTGAAGTTGGTGGAAAGTATTTCTGTAACAAACTAGAATGAAAGACTATGACAACCGAGCAATTACCAATTTGCCTGGAACGCTTTAAATATGTCAGGAAAATGAAAATAAAATGTGTAAATCATGAGGTCACATGCAAAGACCGGATCATCTATTGTTCCCGGGTCAGTCGTTGGGAGGACTGATGCTGAACGTGGACTCGCTTGACATTTATAACTACGGAGCAATGTTTAGACAAGGAAGGTCAGGTGTTTGCACAAGGGTGAGGGTTAAGCTGTGCAATTAATTAGACAATAATAGCAAATGACATTTTAAAAAGCTTTTATCACCATAATCCTTGTGTTATTTTTCAATCTTTGATAAAATAAAATACCAACTACAATGTAAACTGATTTTTAAAAGTCTCGTTTATGACTTTTTTGTGTGACAATCCTGAATTCTGAACAGTTTATGTAAGGTGTGTGTGTGTCTCATCATATATTTAAACATGTATCTTTATCTGAAATGACTCATGTGGTTTACGCGCTTCACAAGTGACTGGAGCTTATTGTTGTGGATTGACTGTGAGCCTTTAAACTCTACAGCAACAACTCCTGGTCCAGTCCACAAAGGCACGAGCACACGTCATTTCAGAGCCAGAGGTCAGGCCGTGTGTCACAGCTCCCTATGTGGCTCACTTTGATTTGCATGGATCAAAAGCTCTATTTAAAAGAAAGAAAAAAACAGAGACGGTGAACGTAATCCGCTTGATGCAACAAGATAAAATGACGTGTGCCCCTTTCATATGAATGTTATCACAACATTTAATAACTAAGGCCGTCTATCTTCATCCTTTTAGGTGATTAATCAGCTGATGGAGGCCAAGGGTGTGTTCACACTCATCCTTTTTAGGTCCTAATTTTAGGACAGTTTGAGCCCAAATGTAGACTTGGGTTGGTCTTATTTTAGACCTGGTTTAGTCCTGGTTTAGTCCTGGTTTAGTCCTGGTTTAGTCCTGGTTTAGTCCGGTTTAGTCCTGGTTTAGTCCGGGTTTAGTCCGGGTTTATTCCGGGTTTAGTCCACCTTTAATCTCAGTTTAGTCTTAATTTTGATGTGATTGTGCAACTGTGAACACTCCCTTAGTCTAACTATTTATCAATCAAACAATTAATTTGCTGAATCTTTCTTTATCTTTGTATAAATGTATATTTACTGCAGCAGAAAGAAGACGTGTGGAGTGAGTGAGCTCGAGCTGACTGACTGTAAAATCAATCTGGTTTGTTGGTCCAGTTTGGGTGAGACGCTCGGTCAGATCAGAGATACTAAACCGTGCACTAAACAGTTTTAAGACAAACCTCCTTTAGTCGACTAATCAAAGCTCAGGGCAGTTGACCGAGAATGACTTCAGTCGATCACAGCCATGTTGGGGTCTGGGACTTTTAGTTATTTTCAAATGCTCAAAACTGTAAATATAATGACACACAGTATGTGCAGATTTTCTGGTACATTTATGTGTTCCAGTGTTTTTTATTATTTAGTATATGCCCTTTGTAAAAAAAAAAAAAAACCTTTGATAAAAACTTCAGAATGTCATTCGGTGAAACACATATTTTTTTAAATAAACTGTATTATTGAAAATGATGAAAAACATAAACTGAGATCTACAAATAAATACTAGGCCCATAGAAAGTAAACTTTTTATTTTTCTTTAAGTTTTGTAGCATTTCACAATTTGCCCTGACACAGCATTAACTCTACCCATTTTTTATAAAAAAAAAAAAAAAAAGAGTAAAACTTCAAAAAGAGATACAACTTAAACATGTTAGAACTTTTCTTCTTTAAATTTAAGTTATGTATAAAAAAAAATCTGATACATTTCACAGAAATATCAGTGTTTCCATATGACATAATAATAATAATAAGACATATATATAGTCTATAGTCATTATTCATTCACTCTACACTTGGTGAAGGTAAGCTACTATTGTAGCCACAGCTGCCCTGGGGGCAGACTGACAGAAGTGAGGCTGCCAGAAGGCTGCCAGAAGTGAGGCTGCCAATCTGCACCACCGCCCCCCTCCGACCACCACCGTGTCTCATTCACACACACAACACTTCCTTGCCTAAGGACACAACGACAGAACTTGGTCAGAACTCGATCCTCCGACCTTCAGGTTGGGGGACCAGCTCTCTAACCACTGAGCCACTATGGCCCTATAAACCGTTTTACCAAATCACGGCTCAACTAGAATTAAAAAAAACAGCTCAACTTGGGTGAAAACTCCCACTATCCACATGTAACTACATTATTACATTTATTACATTTATTGTAATTGCATTTTGAATAATTTCTAATCTACCAATTTCCTTTACTCATGTAATTATTTTACATTTAAAATTATTACTTTAATATAGCAGCATATATCATTAGTTAAATAATACAAATAAAATTGTAAAACAAATGCAGATATTTTTAAATGTTCAATGTGACCTACAACAAGCAGACGTCTGTTTTACTACATGACAAATTTTCATATATTTTCATTATAAACTGGTTCATAATTTGCCCATTAAAGAGAAACACCAGCTCCTGCAGTGACTGTTCATGACAAACATTCAAATGTTTTTAAATGTAACTATTTTACGCACTTTAATCTTTCACCAAATGTCATCAGTGACTCTTCACTCACATTTCAATTCTTTAAACCTATAATACTCTGTTACATTTGGTTTCTTCTTTTTGACATGTATTGGTACAACTAAAGTAATATAAAACAAATACATTTAAATAATTCAATTATTATAAGGTTTATATATTAATAACTAGAAAAGTTGTGGCTTCTGGACACAAAAATGTCATGTCACTGACTCATTAATAACATTTTTGTACATCGCGATGCTGCTGCACTTTCCTCCTCTCTCCACTGACATGTATTGATTCAGAGTTGTTATGCAAGACTCAGCCCCATCTTTTTCCCGAATAGACACTCAAACTCCTACACCTCCACCTCTGTGCCCACACGCTGCAGCAGCATCACAGCACTTCAAGTCCTGACACTGTTTAACATCGCCTCAGAATGAACAAAAATATACACCGCCACAATTTATCTTAACTAAATAATGTGCAACTTTGCCAGAACTGATAATGACATGGTGAGCTAGAAAATAAGTCCTGCAGAGTAACAATCAATTAAAAATCTGAACAAAACCAGAATAGACCTGATCAAGCCATGATGATTCGGATACATCACGATGAAGACACTGTTTGTAATCTATAAATACTCACTCATTTGGTCTTAAACTTAAATCACTGAATCATTAAGGGTGAGTTTACACATTCACCACATCAAAACTTGGATTAAACCAGGACTAAACCCAGAACAAGAGGAACAGCGAGAGACCCTGGAAATCCTGACAAAGCTGTACCACCAAGATATACCATACACCACAATGTACTGAGTTTAAGCAGTCTATTACAGGCTTTTTCTATGATTACTTGAGGAGTACAATTGCTTGCATTACTATGGATTGGCTCTTACAGTCCCAGTGTACTCACCCCATGCCTGCTTGCTTGCTCATTCAGTGCTTTGACCCAGGTCCCTCTGCCAGTGCTCCCTGAAGGATTTGAAGGAGAACAGAGAGGCCACCAGCCCCTTCACCCCAGCCTCAGAAGCAGCTCTTCCGTCCCATCCGGAGCGGAGATGCGTAAGAATGCCCCACACTCCACTCGCCTGGTTCTTCTCCTTTATCCATCTGGGGAGAAGCTGCTGCCAGACACTTCCCTTCTTGTCCTGTTTGGCTGTGCATTTGGCTCTCCACAGCCGCAGCACTGCCAGGGAATACTGAACGAACCATGCCAGCACAATGAGCACGGAGGCCATGAAGACAGCCACCGTGCAGAGCCAGCCCAGGTCCCGCAGCTCCATCAGCGGCTCCTCGCGCTTCTCATGTCCGCAGAGGAAATGTGAGTGTCCCAGCAGGTCAGCCCCTTTGGCCTGGAGGAAGAACACACGCGGTCACCTTGGAGCATATGTCACAACAGTGTACCAGAGCAGTATAAACAGTCATTCACACATAAAGATCACACATTATACGGTTTAAGTCCGCCATAATGAGGTAACACTTGGCCGTGTAGAAGCAACGCGCTGCGAAGTGATCAGGAGGGAAAACTGGGTCAAAATGCACCTCAGGAGATAAGTTGTTATAAAGTGTTGTCATTATTGTTAAAGAGAAACCTACCGCTGAACTCAGTCACAAGCTGCGACGAATTGAAAGCCAGGAGTGGGTGACATGAAGGAGTCTTCATTCTGATACGCAGAATGCCCACATCAACACGCGTTATTCTCACGTCCCAGACATTAGCCAGTTTTCCACATGTCAGTCTTCGCTGGCATCTGTCTATCCTAAAAACAGCCTGGAGTGGGGTCCTGTACGCTGCAGTCTCTGGAAGGTTCAATCTCCGCTGTTTGGACCCACCTCCTGCTGCTTATGTCCAGTGCAGTGATCGGTTAAAGCCGGCAGAGGGCGCCCAAGAGACATCCAAGGAAAACAGGAAGTTAAAAGTGACCTTGTCAAAACAAAAGCCCCAAAATAATTTTGAATGATCAGTGCTTTGAAAGTTGCTGAGTGCAGTAGGATGTTTTATCTTTGTCTGTTCACAAACAGAAACAAGAAAAACCTTACGTAAAGCCGAACACAAGAACGCATATTTATTTTAAGAAACACATGTTATTAGAAGCTGACTGTTGCCATGACTGTAGAAGCTGAAGCGGGTGACCGGAAGCGTGTCTTCTTCTGCGCTTTTATCCAGACTGACTGCTCAGTGTTGTCAGACGTGGAGTTAAGCGCGTCGGAAAATGGATAAAGGTGACAATAAAACACGCTGAAAGATGTCCTGGACTGGTGCTCGGACTGCTGGATTTACACTTCTGCGACACGGACTCTGAGGACTCCTTGTTGTAAACTTGCACCGTGACATGATATTTGCCCTGCAGAATCAGTTCAAACTTGGGGCAGTGTCGTCACAGTAGTTTTTCTGCAACACAATGCTCCCAAATATGTCTCCTGTGCCAGTTTTACCGTTGGTGATAAACTGTTGTATGTCGATGTTTGGCTGTTTGGCCACCATCAAACTAATCCCTGCTTTCAGAGACCATTTTATATCAGCCAGGTTGTATGGAATGGACCTAAACAAAACATCCAAAAAGGAAGTGTAAGTGTTTTTATACAATATTGATTTCTGAAACCAAAGCTGCCTCTCTAAGAATTTGTGTTTCTTCAATGTGTTGTCAGCCCAGAGTCCCAGGGGGTTATCAGTGGGACTGTCTTCCTGATTATCCTGTTCTGCTTCATCCCAGTGCCTTTCCTTAGCTGCTTTGTTGGAGATCAGTGTATGGGCTTTCCCCACGATGAGGTAGATTACAAATTATTATAGGAGTAAATAAAACTGTTCCTTCGGTGTAACCTTGTTCTTCTGTATCTTCAGTTTGTCCAGCTGATTGGCGCTCTTCTGGCCATCTGCTGCATGATCTTCCTTGGCTTTGCTGATGATGTACTGAACCTGCGATGGAGACACAAACTCCTTCTCCCCACAATGGCGTCTTTGCCTCTGCTCATGGTTTATTTTACCAACTTTGGCAACACAGTCATTGTGGTACCCAAACCATTCAGGGTTCTGCTTGGACTTCACTTAGATCTGGGTGAGTATTTGGTTAGGTAATTAGTTTCTTTCAGATATTTCCTCTCATGTTTTTAAATGTTTTAAACTATTGCCTTTTATAATAGTAAAATATAATGTGTTGTCTTGTAGGGATTCTTTACTATGTCTACATGGGGATGCTGGCAGTCTTTTGCACAAATGCAATCAACATTTTAGCTGGAATCAATGGCATTGAGTCAGGTCAAGCTCTGTTTATCTCTGGCTCCATTATTATATTTAACTTCCTAGAACTCAGTGGTATGATATTTTTCTTTTCTTTATTCAGTATTATAATATAATTTGTATTTAAGCTAACTTTTACTTAAAATGTTTATGTTTCAGGGGATTATGGTGCTGATCATGTTTTCTCCTTGTACTTTATGATTCCATTCTTTTTCACTACATTAGGACTGTTTTATCACAATTGGTGAGCCTTACAAACCTACAAAAACGGTCAGTTACTACACAGTCGACTCTGCAAATAATGTATGTGTTTCATATCGTACCACAGGTATCCCTCATCAGTGTTCGTGGGAGACACATTTTGTTATTTTGCTGGAATGACCTTTGCAGTTGTGGGAATCCTGGGTCACTTTAGTAAAACAATGCTGCTGTTTTTTATTCCCCAAGTGGCAAACTTCATATACTCTCTTCCTCAACTTTTTCATATCATCCCCTGTCCAAGACATAGACTCCCCAGGTAAACGTCAACTAGAGCTGAGTGAAATAAAGCTTTATTATTATTCTCCCTAACAGATTTTTTTCTATAATTTTTCAAAAAAGATTAAATCCAGACACAGGCAAGCTTGGTATGAGTTACTCAAAATTTAAAAGTAAGGATCTCTCAAAATTAGGTCTTCTAATTTTACAGGTAAGTTGTTAAAATAATACAAATCATAATATTTGTGTGAGTTATTTATTTGCTAATGAGGTACCCTTATTTTCCAGGTTGCAGAGTTCCTGAGAGTGCTTGATGTAAGAAGGGAGAGGAAAGACGGGGATGATTATATTGAATGCAACAATATGACTTTAATAAATCTAGTGCTAAAACTACTTGGTCCTACACATGAGAGAAGTCTCACAGTCATCATGCTCATTATTCAGGTACATTGAAATGTTTGCATTAGTATATATGCTAATCTGTTTTTATAATTATTCATGTCTTGCACAGGTTATGGGAAGTGTTGTGGCATTTGGGATTCGTTATCACCTGGTTCGTCTCTTTTATGATGTTTAGGTGGATAGACATGAAAGAAGCCAATGCTGACTGAAATATTTTTATGTCGGAATTAATATTATCACACACAAGTCTACATTCAAGTGGAAGCTGATGCTTCATTGTTACATTTCTGCCTTGGACACCATTTGAATGGTGTTGAAACTGTACCCTTTTATTTTTGAGTGCACTGTATTGCATTGCATGCAAAAACTAAATGGTTTTATCCAAAGGGATATATTTGCTTTACCTCTGAATTGAGTTGTAAATGGTGTCGTCTCATCATATTTGAGTCATAATTTTCTACTTGAGTACATGACAAAACACTAATGCGCAACTAATCACCAATACCAATTTGGTTATGTCCAAAATTGCAATGCAACAAAACCAAAATATAAACTTGATTTTCATAGGGCTATGAAGGAGATTAACAAGATTACTGCAAGGTGCATGACTCACAAGTCACCAAAAAACAATAAATGTGAATGTAAAAATAATAGCATAGCACTGGTTTGTCCTGAAATTATATGTGTACTAATATTTTGCAGTAAAATGGTTCTGAGCTATGAAGCAATGTCTCATGTTTGTAATTATTGTACAGTTTATCAAAATAAAATAATAGACGTAGTTCCTTTTTATATGTGTGCGAGAGTCAATTTCACACAAAATTTACGTGGAAAAAAAAAAATTACACAAAGAGGAAAGTACTCACTGCTTTAACATTAAGCCGGAACTGTTTATGCGTGCGCTTGTTTCCGGCGGGACTTTAGTCTGACGCACCTCCATCAGTGCAGACCGTGCAGAGCTCAGGTGGATCTACTCTGTGGATTTGTTTTATACCTTAATTTTGTGAATAAACATCAGTTTTGATTAATTAAAACATTCGCTTTATAGAAATGTAAAACCTGGATTCGCTCAGATTTAAATGGTAAGTTTATTGTGCAAACAGGACTTAGGCGTCTGCTGGTGTTAGCCACTTGTCCAAACTTATTTTTGACAAATGCCGCCGAAAAAACGAAAACGCAAAACAACTCTGAATTTGGAGTGTGAATGGGGTTTGTGCCAAGAAATCTTCCATGAAATCGAGGCTTTGTGTAAACATGTGGAGGAACATCTGAGTACTTTGAGGCTCACAGAAGAGGAGGCAGAGGAAACAGAGGAAACAGAGGGTAATGATTCAATGGAGCTTTAAGGATTTGTTTTTTAAAGCCACACCTTTGTTAACCCCGTTACTGTCATTGCCCACAGGAGTGCACAGCTGTCTGTGGAGGGAGTGTGGTTTCTGCTCCTCTGATGGTCCTGAGGAGCTGAGGAGACATGTGTTTTTTCACTGTTTCCACACCAAACTAAAGCAGCTGGGTCAGCAAGTCCTAGACACGCAGCCTGAGCTGAACAAGTGCACTTTTGGAATCGGGAGAAACATCATTCCTGAAATTCCTGACAATTTTGTGTGTCTTTGGGAACATTGTGAGGTGGGTTTGACAGTTCTTTGACATGTCAACTGTACAAACAAGTCTGAATTTCATGAAATGTGATTTTATTTTCAGCAAGGACCATTTGAAAATCCAGAATGGTTTTATCGTCACGTTGAGATGCATAGTTTGTGTGTAGATGTTCCAGCTGGAGACTGTGACTTTTCATTACGCTGTGGATGGAAAGGCTGGTTATGTTGTAGTCATCATTCAAACAAATGAAATGCATATTTGATCTGTGAATTTAATTGTGTAATCTTCCTTAGATTGTGACGCTACTGTTAAAGGACGTCCTAAATTGAAAGAGCACCTTCGTAGTCACACCCAAGAGAAGATAACAGCTTGTCCAGGCTGTGGGGGCATGTATGCCAGTAATACCAAGTTATTTGACCACATCATTAGACAGAGTGCTCTGGAAGGTAAAATAAAACTTGACCATTTGGTTTTAGAGTAAGATGGTAATTTTGTATATTGTGTTGATGAAACTGTGTAAATTCTGTGCAGGTCAGGGCAGGTTTCAGTGCTCCCATTGCTCCAAACGTTTTGCAACGGAACGACTACTGAGAGATCACATGAGGAACCATGGTGTGTCATGTTCTTTGTGTGTACTAATATGAGTGACTTGAATGCATAGCTGCATTAACACAGCCAGCATTTAATGCTGATGTAGTTCTCCAGTCCTTTATCTGCCGGTTCAAGGGCAGTTTTGATGTAGTGTGTTGAACTGTGAACACTGCAATACCGACTGTTTAATTTGTTTTGCTTTGTTTCTTTCTCTTCAGTGAGCCACTACAAATGCCCATTGTGTGATATGACCTGTCCAACACCCTCATCCCTGCGTAACCACATAAAGTATCGTCACAGCACAGAGAAGCCGTACAGTTGTGAATATTGTGAATACAGGTATCATAACATATTTATTAATACCTTATTGCCTGTGGAAAGATAAATTATAGGACTTAATATCTGCAGCTGCAAGAATCAAGTGGACCTCCGTAAACACCTGGACAGTCACAGCAGTGAACCAGCATTTCACTGTGATGTTTCTGGTTGTGACTTTACGTCTCGTTCGCTTTCCACCATGAAAATACATCACAAAAAAGAACATCAGGTAATCATTTGTATTTATGTAATTCAAGTTTATGATAAGTTATGTTTCACAGTGTTGTTTTATATTAGGGAGACTTTATGGCTCGTTACAAATGCCATGTGTGTGAACAGTGCTTCACCAGAGGAAACAGCTTAACGGTTCATCTGCATAATAAACACCAGTTTAAATGGCCATCTGGACATCCACGTTTCAGGTATTTTTCTTTCAGCAAGTAATGTATTTCAGATTAATTTAATCTAGTAATTATTCATACATTTGCAGGTATAAAGAGCATGAAGATGGCTTTATGCGTCTACAGTTGATTCGTTATGAAAGTGTGGAGTTGACAGAACAACTGATGAGAGAGAAACAGCGCAGACAGCAAGAAGATGACAGTCAGGAGGGCCCAGGGCTGGAGCAGGAGGTACCCGCAGAGGTGCAGGTGGAACTCAGGGGGGTGCTGTTGGAGGAGCAGGGCCCAGAGGATCTGAGCGCACCAGAACAGAGCATGCTCTATGTCCTGTCCGGAGACGTATCGTCTACAGGAGACACTGCTGTCATACTGCCATTGTCAGACACCACCCAGGAACCAGGAATTCAAGTTTAACTGCCGTGACTACATACAAAAACCATACAAGAACCACACAAAAACGCAATTTTCGATGGGACTAACAGTCTATCCTTTTTATGTGCCTCTGCTTAGACAAAAGGAAAGAAGAAAATTGTTATAAGCAACATTTTATGATTTTACCCTACATTAGGCGTAAGATCAACTGAACATGTTTTTGCAATTTTGTTAAAATGTGATTGATCTTTTGTTTTATTTACAGGATAAAATTGCTAAAGGTGAATGGGGCTCTTGATTATTTGAAAACCAATTTGCTGCCACTAATGAATTAAACACACGTGAAACTACACTTTAAAACGTGTTCTGTTTGCATTCTTCTGCTAAATCTAAAAAAAAAAAACACAAAAAAAAACTTCCATAAATCTTTCAACTTGACCAGGCACAATAGCGTCCCCTGCTGGTGGGAATATTCTACATCTCTTATTTTATTGTATTGGATGTTAAATAAAGGGAAATAAAACTAAATGTGTTGGTGGATTTAGAGAATAATATAGGTAATAGGTGATATACTTGAGAGCACACACTGAGAGGTATCCAAGTGGCAGCATGTGGACAAATGTAATAATCTCCTTAGTGTCACTTTCATTAAATAAAAGGGGTTTAGTCCTCAGATGTAAACAATTTGCAAATTAAAGGTGGAAATGATGTCCTTACAGTATTTAGGGTTATAGAATGATGACTTTGCTCTCTCAGTGACTTTCTCAGCTATTTTCTACAGTTTGTTCTCCTAGTGCAGCGCGATCTCAGGCTCACATTGGTTTTCACTGCGCTGAAGATTAAACTGTGCTCACAGCTTAGTGTAAGTGTTACTTACTGCACTCTGCTTCCTGTCTTGAACTCAGCGCTTTTGATTCTGCAAACTCAAATGCATTATAAAGCAATGTGACCCCCCCATGGAATTCTATAAAAAGCTGTTATTTCAGGTGATGGGAAACTGGACATTTTATCAGGTGCTGTTGCTGCTTCTTTGTGCGTCTTTGTCTGTCTCTCAGCTGACTGAATGGACTGGAAAGAAGGAAGGTAGTGGTAAGACCTTATGCTATACGGCTGCCTTAAAGGTGCACAATGTCAATTTTCAGATGGAGGGCCTGCCACCTGCTCGTCTCCATGGAGATGTTATTGCTTTACCTGGAACATGCTACAGTATGGCATTAAACTTATGACATCTGCACAGAGAAAAATGGTGTAAGTTAAAAGTCAGATCTGTGGAGAGGTGAACCCACTCAAAGTAATAAAGCATGATTTTTAAGGTATTTTTGCGCCATAAAAACACCTGTAATTAAATAAATGTTATTCTGTGGAACATTACAGGCAAAGTAATAATCTCTCCATGGAGAAAAGCAGGTGGTGGACTCTTGTTCAGAAAACTTACATAGTGCATCTTCTAACGGCCTTTTATTTTTAGGTGTTTTGAGCAAATATCGGTTTTGTTTTTTGTTTTTTCAGGTGAGATCGAGTGGATACCACAACCAGAATACATAGACTACACTTATTGGTCTGGTACTGCTCCTCTCTGTGTGGGAGGATGTAGAGCAAGACATCAGGAGGTCAGAAGAGACCAGTGTGGGGACTCAAGCTGCTGCTGGCTTGGATACAAGTCATTATGCCGAGGTAATACAATACATACGATTGTCATGATTTGATATTAAAGTCAAATCTTTTCCATTTAAGTGAATTGTGGAAGGCCAGCTGTGGACTATAATGGAGTGGTGTATGGGAATGATTGGTGGGTGGGCTCTGTTGTGCGCTACACTTGCCGCCCCGGCTTCATGCTGCTGGGAAACTCAACCAGAACTTGTCTCCCTAATGGTCTCTGGACCCCACGGCCATCCTGCCTAAGTGAACCTACTCTCTTTTGTTGCATTTTTTGGTGTTCATTTTTGTTACATATTCTACTGATGTAACTTTTCCACATTACTTGCAGGGATGTGTAAAAAAGGCCGTATTGAAGTCAGTGAGGCTGAGCTGAATGGGACTTGCTCTTCCATGTGTGCCTATAAGAGCTACTACGGCCCTCCCAAACAGGGGTGCACCCGGATAGACAACTGTCAGAAGAAGGAAAGTGGCTGGAAGCGTTTCTTTGCGCAGTGTGTCCCTTGTATTTGTGACTGCTCTCTATCATGTGGTGAGTGAACAGTGAAATTAAATATAAAAAATGGTAGTAATTGTACTACATAAATGTAGCCTGAACTTTGTTTTTTACAGCAATGGCAGGATAAAGTCTGAATTCACCTGGAGATGCACCACTTGATACTGTATATATTACTAAATCAAAAACTAAATATTGTTTATATTTCAGAGAGAAAATGTATGTTTTAGGGATTGCATGACCAAAAAGTAGCTTAGTGTCTTTTTTCTGGTGTGTTCATCCATCTGTCCTGATTGCATCTGAAGCTTTAATCCTGTTAGAGCCCATGCCTTTGGTACAGGAGTAGCCCTCAGAGAGGTAATCGACAATAAACTGTTTCATACATGTCTTTGACAAATGTTGCTGGATTAATGTGCTCATTTCAAACTTGAACAGGCCAAAAAATAATACAACTAAATACATTTATAAAACCATCTGCATTGTTCTTCAGCAGAGTAGGGTTTTTTTTCAGTTTCATGATAGGTGGTTTTTTTTGTGTGTGTTGTGTGTGATAGGTGTATGTATTTATGTATGTGATTTATATATGTATATGTATATATATATATATATATATATATATATATATATATATATATATATATATATATATATATATATATATATATATATATATATATATATATATATATATATATATTCGTTTCGTTTTGAATTGTTAATAGCCATGGCAACAGCCCTAACACATGGACATGCACATATTGTTTTTGTGTTGAAACGACGTTCAACAGACACTAGATGTCACTGTTCTGCACTATACGTAGCATCAGAGTGCACAGTGCAGTTTGCTGTTGTTGCTAGAATAGAAGAATCTCTTGTTGAACCTCAGGATGATCCTTTTAAAGACTTTATGTTTGTAACATCAAACACCTGTAATAACACAAAAAACAACTAATGCTCTTTCAATAAGAGTGATTCTCAACAGAAATCAGACTACACTTCCTCTGGACTAATTCCCTCGCCTCATTAAATCTCATTAGGCAGTCTCAGATGATTGTACTCTAGAGAGGACATACTCACCCACATCCAATCTCGTGAGGCCTCTTGAGCGCTCTGCCAGGATCTCCCAGTAACTGCTCTCGTCCCCTGCCAGTCCATTCACACTCTCCAGAAACAAGCCAAAGTCTGAATCCTCCTTCACTATGAATCTGTGACCGCAGCACAGTTAGTCACTAGTAAACACTACATTAGCAGGAGAGAGGCTATGTTTACACTGCCCTCAAAAGACCCAAACGCACTCATTTATACATTTTCTTTTTTTCTATTCATTTGTTGATTTGTTTTATTTACTGCACAGGGCTGCTGTGACTGGAGGTTTTCTAAGAAACTATAGCCAGAGTAGACCTGTAGACAGGCACTGGAGCACTGACAGGTCACCATTTACTCAAATATTAAAAGGTGCCCTATGTAACTGTAAGTGTCCACTTACTGGTCTTTATGTTATTGTTTTTCCTAGAATGTTCCATAGAAGGCAGAGAGCGCAGACACTGGATAGTAGAAGGCATCTCTTACAGGAGCATCCATAGACAGGGAATCATAACCGCATTTTAAATGAATCTGTTGCATAAGCCATTTTAAATTCAACCCCATTTACTGCAGTACTGCATGCTTAACAATCTGACAAATTAAATAAATAAATAATCATCTTAATATCCCTGTTGTAAGGACACAACAGTCACAGGATGTTAAAATAGAAATTTTACTTGTCCAGTCCAGCTGTGCTTCTTGCAGCCGCTTTAGAGCATCCAGCAGTACACCTCCCTCTACAACACTGGTGACATGTGTCTGCAACTGCACCGGGTTAAGTATTCTCCACAGTCAGTGTAACAGGAACCACCTCTGGACCTACATTTAAAAAATACATTTAAATACATGATTTATACAATTTAAAAGTGCATATTTTATACATACCTTTGTATGTATAAAGTAAAGGTCCCCTGTAGGAACAAAAAGCAGCCCAGTGTGACCGGAGATGTGGTCCATGCCATGTCCATGTGTTAAGGTTATTCTACAGACAAATACACACTAATTTGTCAAGCACTTCACATTATATATTGACCCTGGCATGTTTTGACATATGTCAGACCATCACAGAAGCTGGAATAACCCTTGTTTGCCTCTCACTCAGTTCTAGTAATGAGCAGTTTAGTACAAAGTCAGGGTATTACACAGACTTTTAGATGATTAATGGTCGCTTTGTGCTTATCTTGTTGGGGAATGTTCTCAAACAAAAAAGTCAAAAAATGAAAGAAATGCCATTCCCTCAGAAATAGTTCATTTGTTCTGCTCAGAGCCACTGCCTTGATCAAACATACATGACCTAAAGATAGACCACCAGCTTTGCTCCTCCTGATTTGACTAGCTGCATAAAACATCAATTAATAAAACATTTCTTTGTGTTCTTGTGTCCAGTAGAGCCATGACAAGTGGTCCAGTCAAAAGTAGGGGAGATGCTCCTCTAAGGGACAGCATCAAACGGCTCTGATTAGGAAAGACAGGTGGGATTGGCTAAAAATGGTCTTGGTTTCCTCTCAGGGGTGATGTAAGCCGCGGAGGGCCCGTTTGAACGATAGTAACCCCGACTGTTTTACCGAAAATAACCCGGGCACTGCAGCATCAGCACCAGGCAGCTGCGCAGGTGCGGCCTTTAAAGAGACAGACGGAACTAAACGTTACCAAACACATTTTAATGTTTACAAAGGGCTCCACCAAAGCGCAAACTTAAAACTGGATGTCATCCCTCTGCAAGGTGTTTCCCTATTGGCCAGTCCACAGCAGCATCCAGTCTCTAGATCATATGCAATGGATAAAATGTCAAAATGAGGCCTATTTAAACATTAGATTGATTATGTTGGCCACTTTTTTGCGTAATCATAAACACTTGGATGGTGCTGCGTGTTTTGTGTGTTGTTCCATCATTTCCCCCTAAAGACGTCACACAGTGCAGCCTATGTGATGTTATTTGTTCTGTTACTTTACTCCGGAGTTTAAAAAAAAACAAAACAAAACAAAAACAAAAACAAATGCATTGTGGGAAAGTATCCAAAAGCATAACAGACATATTTTCTGCCTGGTAGCATCCTGTCAGCAACGCCCTGCATCCCAGCCCGGCGTGCGCACCACACAGACGCACAGGAGCGGAGCGTGTGGCTGCTGCTGGACACACTGAAGCCTCTGCAGCTCTTGGGATGTTTATGTTCCCGTGCACATGTGTCGGACCGTGAGCTAACCCCACTTAACGCGAATTGTGCCCGGGATGGACGCGTTTGACGGAGGACAGCAGAAGGAAACATGACAGTAGATGGTGGCCGCTGATCCCGGTGATTCTCGTGGTGGGATGCAGTCCTAGTTTGAGACTGTAGTGGCTGCAGGATGGTGAGGATGGGCGAGACGTATCGATGAACATTTTGAGCCCGCCGGTTTTCTGTGGACCTTGCAGAACCACACATCATTTTGGATGGGTTTTTTTCACTTCAACTTGTCCAGGCTTCAACGGGACATTGTAATGCTGCGGTGTTTTGCCTGATCTCTTCTGCTGGGCACTGTTGCTCCTCTGGGCTCCCTTCAACATACAATAATAGGTTTGTGTTATGTGTTTGTTGGCATGTGTCAGAATACTTTACTGAATATGTAAACGGGGATTCAGGGTTATTCAAATGCACAAAAGGCACCAGACATTGTAAGTCGTTATGAGACTTTAGCCATTATTAATTGAGGTCACGTGTTCAGTCCAAAGAACCACCCATGACAAAAACATGGAGGCCTTGCCTTTAGCGGGGGCCTTTTAGTGTGCCAGGCTTGTCCAGCGCGTATATGCTCCCTGGTAATGGAAATTCACTAATGGCAGATGATCAATAGCTGCTATAGTCAGTTTTCTTGCCGGTCACGTGGTCCATATTCTTAGGAGCAATGTCAAAGAGTACTATAAGTCTGTAGCCTGTCTCCTCATCAACTGCAGGAGAGATGATGTAGAATTAGCAGGGTTTGTTGTGGCTTGTAACATATTTACTTGGTTTAATATTTAGTTAAACCAAGTAAAGGTTTAACTTTAGTTTAATATTTTCAAATGCTGCAGCATGAGGAAAACTACAACACTGTTTCTTGTGAGTGGATGACAAATTGCATTATTATTTATTGCCAATAATTCAAAAACAAAATAGCAGTCATGAATAAAATGGTGGTTTGAACATTGATCTAACCTATATTGCGATATTGAGATCAGTATAGAAGAGTGTTGTATGCATCTGACACAGAGTGTGCTGCACAGCGGGCAGTGGGCATGCCAGCAGTCACAGGCCTTTGGCTTGAACTACTCCATCAGGGGACCTCCGCAGCCTCCTCCCATCTTAATCTCAGAGTGTATTATTTAGACTCACCTCCTGTGAGTTTTAGTGTTTCCGGTCTCATCCTGCCGGTATAAAGCCTACACAAAATTACATTGGATTTTCACCAAATGTGCCCTGAAGCAAAAGTCTCACTTTCACATGGCTTAGAGAGGTAAACTGTCTGAACACTCCATGGATTACTCATATGAGTAATAAGTGAGTATTCCTTTACAAGTAATTATTTGTATCAAATTATGTTTGGCTTGTCTGACTACTGTATAAAAATAAATGTATTTGTGTAACATTTCTGGGGTGGCACCATTGACAGTTTCACTATATGTGCTGCTGGAATATTTCACACTATTGTTGTTGTGTCCCTAATGGATTGACATGTCGGCCCAGTGATAATAGCGGCACATTAAGTGTCGGGTTGTGCGAGAGCCAGTAGGTCAGCTCCACACTGTACATGCTATAGAGTCTACAGACATCCCTCTGTCTGGCTCTAAGAGGAAATATATTTGAATCAGCAGTATGGGCCTGCTGCAGGGCTGAAACCAGATCCTCACTCTCACTGAAGCCTCTAGTCCATCCACTGAGCCATAATCACATCAAGGCCAACCTCTTAACATGCTGTCTGAAGTCATCCCCCAGACCCGTACATTTCTTTATACTATTGTTAAGTGAAGCTAATAGAGACCCCCAGGCAGTCAACTGTAGATCACTGGATCAGTGCAAATCAATACTATATTCCTTTGGGTTACATTTTTCTTACCATAAAACATTTAAAGTGACTCATTAAGTTAACTGTATTTTATTTACATTATGGATTTTTTATTATAATATATGCAAAAAGAAGGTCAGTGCAACAGGAATAATTATGACTTTCGTACAAAATCAATACTCATTAATCTTTCTTTTATTTTCTAAGGCTTATGTTGAGTGCTTTGGGCCTGGGGCATGGTACTGATGTCAATACACCAATTCCTTGCTTCATTTCCCTGGGATCCAGACTGGTTCTCTCTGTATATTCTATTCTGGAGATTAGCATATGAAGTGTATTGTTGCCTGGCCATACAAACGCTACATGACACTTTACTCTACCGGCTACAGTTCAGAAATTGTTGGACATTCTCCAGATGCTGAGACCTTTGGTATGCTTTACCACAATATGTAAAATAAAATAAAAAAAGTTTAGTTATAAAAAGCTTAGGGCTTGAAAATGCACTACTGGTTTATATCCTTGACCTCTGCTTGGTTTTACACTATAAAGGAGGGTACCTTAACTTTGTTCTTTCCAGCAGTCTTTTAGGATGGCTGAGCGGACCCTGGATCCACCCGCTGTGAGTATCCCAATGGAGGAGACCAAGCTGCCCAGTGGGGCGCCCCCGGAGGCCCCTTCTGCTCACTCACCTGAAGAAGGTGGAGAACCACATCACTGAGGCCCAGCGCTTCTCACACCTGCCTCGCCGCTCTGCTGTTGACCTGGAGTTTAACGAGCTGTCCTACACCATCCGTGAGGGTCCCTGGTACCGCCGGAGAGGTACTGCTATTGTCTATTGTCATATTTTTATATATTTTGTATATATTTTATATATATATATATATATATATAATTAAAAAAAATATATATATATATATATATATATATATATATATATATATATATATATATATAAAAAAAAAAAAAATAAATATATATATATATATATATATATATATATATATATATATATAGATATATATATATATATATATATATATACATACATATAATTGGGAGGTGCATTATTTTCTCTGGCCACCCAACAGCATAAAAGCAGGAGATAAGGCTTGGAGATAGCTAGATAGAGAATTTCGATATTTATTGTGATGGATGGACCCCACACAGACAAATCAATATTAGAAGTGCAGAGATTTCAAGAAATACATTGTACCATTTAGATAAATATTATTTTCTCTGCCTGTTATGTGGAGGCCTGTGCCAAAGTGTCACACAGGCCTATTACAGATATCCACCATGTTGGAGCTGTGTGTGCTATAAGTTTTGCAGAGCTCAGCAGACTTTAGACATAGTAAATAATTCACACTTGCAGGTTGGCACACTGCTCCACTCGGCTTTTTCTGTGTTGTCGGATGATAAGCGGGGCATCAAGGCCTAATCGAAGCATCCACTCATAAAATATAGACAGCGTTTAAGATCACTGCCTGCACTAATGATGAGACTGCGTCAGGTTAAGCTGCTGTCTGGAGGTTTTTACCCCTATAGAAAATGCGATGTGTTGTCAAACGTGCATGTCCCCTATGGAGGGAGTGGTATTGGAGTCCGATATGCAGGGAGCTAGGCCCAAGAAGAGGTCAATAAATCAGTTTGTGTGTTTGCCATCCCTGCTTCATGTTTTAGTCCAATCTTTTCTCTGTGCTATTGTTTGTTTTGTCTCCTCCGGGCTCCCGTGTATCCTCATCAACGTGGTAATGTGAGAGGCAAGATTCGTGACTTTTGCTCATTACTGCTCATTGTACGAGAGCTTGTCTTTACTTGTCCTCATGAAAACACAACATCACAGCCAGGCCAAAGTTTGTGGTGGAATTGAATACATGACTCTAAGGGGCTTGTTAACAGCTCTTTATTACAAGCTTGACTAACATTTTTGTTTTCATGTTGGGTCAAAGCAGAAAAGCTGAATTTTTGCTTTGTGTCTCCTCAATTATTTTCAATTATTCAAGGATCTGTACTTGAGTCACTTATTGATTAGTTACATTTTTAATATTTTTCACGTAAGTAATATAATTTTGAATGTAGTCCTGGGCTACTATTTTTAATACATACCTTAAATGAGTGGTTTCAATAGCTTCATGAAGGGAAGAAGAATTTGGGGTTTCTTGCACTGATGTTCATTTCAGGGCTTCTGTTCTTCATGTTGTGATTTTTTTTTTTTTTTTTTTTTTTTTGGCAAATATTGAAATTACTATTCTTTAATTTCACAGCAGTAATTTTTTTTAGAAGTACCATTACTTATTTTATACATTATATATATGTTACTGTCCTCCCTCGGCTCATGAAAGAGTGCTCGAGTCACTTGGTGCCTGAATAAGGATGTTCAGAATAATCACACATCAGAGGGGAAGTTTGTTTCAGATTTGTCGCAGCTTGTGATCAGTGTAGCAGAGCAAAAGGACTCAGGAAGGTGAACTTTTCAATGAGTAAACTGTTTGTTGTTGTCAGATGGAGGAGCAGAGAGCATCCATTTCCTTCTCTGTTAAGATGAAGTGCTGTGTCCTGCTTTCATGCGTAGATATGTTGGACCCAGGGGAGAGCACTGGTGTAACACAATCTATGACACAGAGGATAGAGAAAGTGTACTCTATATGCATATTCATCCAGGTGTGCTCACTACTACCAAGGACCTTGTTTTTTTAGTGCTATTGCTCCGGCTCTTTTCACTGTGTATATAGACCTACACACTGGAAAATATTGTCTTTTTTTTTTTCTATTAAAAATACATTTTTAATTTTATATATACCACACTAAAAATACGTTATCTTTTTTTACAGAGTTGTTCTAGTGAATTTTTAATGGTGCGTTAGATTTAATGACTTGTTCTTGGCTTGGCCATCAATGGTTGAATAATAGTTTAGAATTTCTGCTTAAACTCAAGTAAATTAGTATAGGGCTGGATTATATGCCAATAACAGTTGAAATGTGATCTGACTCCTCACTTCTCTGACATTTTATCGTCATATTGGTATTTAGTGTGTCTCTGTTCAGTGCAACTCTAAGGTCAACCACACATTTTTCCTCATCCACTATTGGCCTGTCTGTGTCATGCTTGGAGTGAAGTGGATTTAACCAGTCACAATAAAGGGTTAAGTCACAGAAGCAGTAGATAGTACCCTTTTTTCAGTCAAGAAGTAAAAAAAAAAGATGCTAGAAGAAATGTACAATCTGGAGATAGGATAGGAAGTGCAGTGACGATGCAGGCTTATATTTTATTCAGCTGGCCCATACATGCACCATACAGTGTCCCTCTCTTCTTCTGAATACATGTGGCCATCCCCAGAGTTCAAAGCAGCGGATCGGCTTTGAATAAATATGAAATTAATCATCATCTGCTCTGTAATTGTTTTTCTAATGAAGGCGAGTAGCCCTTTGAACATAGAGGACAAACTGCTGTACTCAGTCTGAATGATATCATGCCTCTTTTGCCCTGCAATGCAATTTTCTGCTTCAAGATTGGTTTGAATGCTGTTTAATACTCAGTGTAGCGATAATGAGTTATGTTTTCAGTGAAGCACAGGCATGGCTAAACATTTAGAGTGCAGATCACAAGCAGTCATCATTGTGAGTGCTGGAAGCGATGACTTCAACTAAACCATGACTAATGAAGATAAGTCTCTGGAGTGGAAATGACCAGTGTGCAGTTATGTCCTCTTACATCACCGACTATTTGTCAGGTGACCTCACTCCCAGCTGAGACACATGGACCAGGAAGTGGTTTAGTCTAGATGAACGCTATTACGACTGACTCACAGCAGGGTCAGGTCATCTATATGCACCACCAGAGTGAAAACAGTGGCATATCACTGACCACCTTTCACTCCAACTCTGATATAATGAAATGGACAACTGTGCAATTGTTATGCAAGTATAACTGTGTGCAGAATCACAATTGACAATGAAAATGGAAAAATACACTAAATAACAGAAACATTGTAGTCATGCATTAATTATAGTGTCCATACCATGACCCACAATGGAGATGGCCTAGTTCAGCACTAAATGCTCTTTACCTTGACTCACAAAGTCACAATATCACCCAATGGAGAGGCATCTTCTTCAACTAAAGCTTGTCAAAATAATGTAATGATACAGATCAAATCATTTCTGTGTCATTCTTGTCAGTTCCAAACCCTGATACTTTTTATATAGTGTATTTTCGAAATTTAAAACCATATGTTTTTTTAGGTATCGAGCTTTATGAAACTGCAAACGATTCTGTCGTGGTAAACCCAGGATATAAAAATAAAAAGAACAAAGCTGTTACAGTGTATACTTTGTGTATACTTCTGGTCATTGTCTAATGATTTAAGGAATCCTGCTTCCACCTCACTGACAGGTCACAATATTTGACCATTTAAAAACCTCTGTCTTGGAATAATGGCTGTGGTTTTCCTGCTGGCGCCATTTACACTGGAGCTTTTACAGCCTCTGTCCGCTTTTACAAAGACACTTATGCACAATCTCTAGTCCCTCATTCACTGCTGTGGCTCTCGTGACTTTATGACATATGTGTTGTTCTTTACACACATTAAAGCACTGAATTTATAAAAGGCTAATATTCCTTCAAATAGTGCTCAGTTTTGCAACAGAGATTCCAAAAATTGACAGAAATGAATGAGAACAAATAGACAAATATTTGGGTTTTTTTTGGTTTTGTTTTCATTCTCCATAGGCCAATGTGACCCGACTTTCAATTGATCAAACACATCTTCAGTTTAAAATCTGAAAGTCAGTGTCTTTGAGGTCGGTGGAAATACTGTTGGCTGTTTTGAGGGGAATCAAATTTTGTGTCTAAACAAGTTCCATCTCTAAATGGTATATCTTTTTCAGAGAAAGTATTTGTATTTATTTTGTCATGCATTATTAAAGTTTCATATTTTTGTATTTTAGGTTACAAGGCTCTTCTCAAATGTCTTTCTGGAAGATTTAGCAGCAGAGAGCTCATTGGCATTATGGGCCCATCTGGAGCTGGGAAGTCCACACTTATGAATATTTTAGCTGGATACAGGTAAGACATAAAGCATATAGACTTATGTATTAACACTACCATTACTTCAGTTATTAATCCATTGTGTATGTTGTTTATGGATGCAGGGAGACTGGGATGAAGGGACAGATCCTGGTGAATGGTCGGCCCAGAGACCTGAGGACATTTCGGAAGATGTCCTGCTACATTATGCAGGATGACATGCTGCTGCCCCACCTCACGGCCCGGGAGGCCATGATGGTGAGGGCTTTAAAGGAAACATATTATGTGACTTTCAACCGTTTTATTACAATTTTCACTTATCGCTAATCTACTCAAAGTTGTATTTTTATTGTGTCTTGCATGTATGAGTAATAACCTCCAATCCCCAAGCGCATTGCAGTACTTAGTTGCAATAATTTGAAAAATGAAGACTCTGAGTCAGACACAAAAACGTTTCCATTCTCCAAAAACTAAAAATATGTACATACATTTAAACTTGCTACAGCATTTAAACTAGCTTAACTTTTTGATAACTCTATTCCTCTGATGCATGTCTGTACCAAAAAGTATTTCCCCTTAGAGATGACTAAAATAAATTTTTATTGTGATTCTGACACATGTAAATCCATTGCTTGCTACAATGAAAAGGTGGGGCTCCTCAGCTCTGCAGTTTTTAACAGGAAGTCAGTGGTCCCATTTCTATTACTAAGCATGCTTTCTAATCAATATTGCACTATACAATGAACAAAATGTAAAATGGTGGTCTACACATGCTGTAATTTAATACTAAGACCCAGAAAAAATGTTTGACATGGTGCTTTTTGCTGTTTTTGTTAGAAAGTTTAATCAAACCATGCATCTTTTTCAGGTTTCGGCTAATCTGAAACTAAATGAGAGTATGCAGGTCAAAAAGGAGCTTGTAAGTGTATTTCAACATCAAATATCTCTTTATGTTGTCCAAGTGGATGTGCAGATGTAGGCTGCCATTTAGGAATGGCCATGTTTGGCCTTTTGTTTTTGACCCTGCCACTTTACCACTGTTGTCCAGGATGTACGCCTCCTTAGGCCCATAGTGGCAGGGACTTGTAGATCTTTCAAATCTCAACCCTTTCTATCTTTTGTGTTAGGTGGATGAGATCCTGACTGCTCTGGGTCTGCAGGAGTGTGCTCAGACGCGCACTAACAACCTCTCTGGTGGACAGTGTAAACGACTGGCGATCGCCCTGGAGCTGGTCAACAATCCTCCGGTCATGTTCTTCGATGAGCCCACCAGGTACGGCCCACCTGCACCCCTCTGAATCACTGCAGACAGCACACATGTTTCTCTTAGTAAGGATGACAACTTTTGAACAGTGAGATATTGCTACAGAAATAAACATGAAATAAATAATATTGAGAGTTGTTATTGAGTTGTTTTGTTCCAAATGAACATCCCGTGTCATTCATTGAATTGAGTCATTATTGCTGTAAGTGGTTTGAGTGTTTGTCTCTGTTCTGGTGCAGTGGCCTGGACAGTGCGTCGTGCTTTCAGGTGGTATCTCTCATGAAGTCTTTGGCTCAGGGAGGAAGGACAATCATCTGCACCATCCACCAGCCCAGTGCCAAGCTCTTCGAGATGTTTGATAAGGTACAGGGCTTAAGTGCTGGATTGTGTAAGCCTCATTTGGCCCTGCATGCTCACACTCACTCACACTCACATCAGTGTCCACCTGACAGGCTCGAGATGTCAAGAGCTGCTTTTTGGACTCTTTGAGAGAAATTTGTATTTTAGATTATTATATTTTTTTAAATCATGTTCAACAGTATATTATTATAGCAATAAATAATATAATTGCAACTGTTATAAAATAAGAAAAACAAATGAAATATTTCATGGTGTTTTTTCTTGCCCATTCTTCAAGAAAGATAAAAATTGGCAGTAGTGCTATATTGTTGAAGTAATAATAATAGTCATAATACTTAGGCATGGCAACAGGACTAGATGTTGTGGTAGTACCTGTAATGAATGAAAAAATAAAGAAATCTTAACTCCCAATCATAAATGCTCCATTTCCAAAGATTTAGAGTACTTATTGTACCGCAGTAAGTTATTTGTGTTTCTATTTCGAAAATACATTGGGTTAATATAATTCTATTGGTTTCTGCCATTTGTTGTTTTGTTTGTTCTAGTTGTACATTCTTAGTCAGGGTCAGTGTATCTTCAAGGGTACCGTCCCATATCTTATCCCCTACCTGAAGAACCTCGGCCTCCACTGCCCCACATATCACAACCCGGCTGATTTCAGTGAGTAAACCAACAGCCTTACAGCTGCACAGTTGTTACTACATACTTTTTTTTTTGGCTGCAATGTATTGCTTCCTCCCTTGTGCCTGCAGTTATTGAGGTAGCATCAGGGGAGTATGGGGATCTGAACCAAGTGCTGTTTGAAGCTGTTCAGGGCGGTCTCTGCTCTGAAGATGGCAAGAAAAACTCCAGAGACAAGAATGATCCTTCCTGTAACTCCCAGGTTCACAGCGTAAGTAACCAACCCACATTATGAAGGTACGATGTGGGTGTGAATCTCCACAAATGTTTAGTGACATTTCTGCTTTGGAGAAAATAAGTAAATTGGAACTAATGTCCTTATTTACTCAGGGTGACTTGATTTCAAATCTACCAAACAAATGTGTGTTGTCTGACTTTTAGTTATGTTCAGATTTCGTGTAGTCTATTAAGTAAATTATAGAATTTATTATGGGTAATATGTCTCTTTTAAAATATTTATAAAAGTAAAACTGGGCTGAAATCTAGTTACTTTTTGTCACCAGTAGCCACTGCATTAAGCAAAATTCTTGTTAAAGCTTTAGTGCAAAGACTGCAAGAAATTAGTATAATTTTTGATATCCGGTACATAGTTAATTGGAGGATTTATTGTTGACAGGAGACTGGGACTTTGGAGAAACACAGCTTTGCCACCAGTACATTCACACAGTTCTGTATCCTCTTTAAAAGGACCTTTGTCACAATATGCAGGGACATGGTAAGAATGAGCATCTCTGTTCATCTTTTAACATTACAGATAAAGAGCTCATTGTGTTTGTTGTTCAGGTTTTGACCCACCTCCGGGTGATGTCCCATCTGTCCATTGGAGTGCTCATTGGACTGCTCTATCTCAAAATTGGAAATGATGCCAGTAAAGTGTTCAACAATACTGGCTTTCTCTTCTTCTCTATGCTGTTCCTAATGTTTGCTGCCCTGATGCCCACCGTCTTAACCTGTAAAATATTAACATTAGATCATTACATCTTGTCCATCATTTTGCAGAAGAATGATTAATATTCACTCTCTTATTCTTAGTTCCTCTGGAGATGTCTGTGTTCATGAGGGAACATCTCAACTACTGGTACAGCCTTAAAGCTTATTACTTGGCTAAGACTATGGCAGATGTCCCGTTCCAGGTAACATACATGAGCTCACAGATGTCAACAAAGAACTGTTAGAGTGAAAATGAATAAATGGACACTTATTGTATCACATGCTCTGTGAATGTGAACATAGCTGAATTCCAATGTAATCAGACCTCAGAGTGTGATTTCTGTTTCCCAGGTGATATGTCCCATAATGTACTGTAGTATAGTGTACTGGATGACGGAGCAGCCTCCAGAGGCAGGACGTTACCTCCTCTTCATGGCCTTGTCCACATCCACAGCCCTCGTGGCCCAGTCCCTCGGGCTGCTCATAGGTGCTGCCTCCACCTCGCTCCAGGTACACCTTAAAAATGTAGTGTAAGATTGTAAAAGATGAAGGTATGTATTCATTTGCACTTGTTTCTCAGGTGGCAACTTTTGTGGGACCCGTCACAGCCATACCCGTTCTCCTATTTTCTGGTTTCTTTGTCAATTTTGACACCATTCCCAAATATCTGCAGTGGAGTTCTTATGTATCATATGTCAGGTACGCACATCTTTTATACACATTATTGACGTTGTTCAGAAAATAATATGAATTCAATGCTCAAATATGGACCGTATACTTACATTGACAATAATTCTTATAAGTTGAAGATAGGGAGTTCCACTGCACCAGGCTACCACCACTAATGTGGGGGAGTAAATGGATAATATAATGTGATGCTTTTGTGATTGTTCAGAAAGTGCAGTGTTGTAAATGCAATGCATTATGGGTACTATCATTATTACATCTAGTCATACTCGAGGCCATTTTAGCACGTCACACATTCAATAGCCAGACATTTCCAAAATTGTTGTGTGTTACTACATTAGATACATGTAATTTCTAATAACAGGCAGCAAGACTCTTTTTGAGTGCAGGTTCAGGTCCTTGCTTTTAAACATGTGCTATTTACATTGACAATAAACTATACAAGTGTGATAATAAGCTATACAAGTGTCAGTGCTTATTCTGATTGCTCCGATGTCGTAGGTATGGCTTTGAAGGTGTGATACTGTCCATATATGGCATGAACCGGTCAGACCTGGAGTGTCCTGGGGTAGTGTGTAAGTTCCAGAAGCCCGTGGAGGTGCTGCAGCTGCTGGATGTGGAGGACGCTAAGCTCTATGTAGACTTCATAGTCCTGGGGGTTTTCTTCCTGGTCCTCAGATTGGCCACATACCTGGTGCTGCGCTACAAAGTCAAGTCCGAGCGCTAAGACCTCCACAGGAAAACCCATTCATATCATTTGGAAGTGTGCAAGCAAGTACTATACTCCAGCCAAATTCTCTGTCTACAATGAACAACTGTATTCATCAAGTCATCTGGATTCTGTCGCATTAGTTTTGAGTAAAGGGAAAGTGAAAACCATCAAGCAATGCAAGAACACATGTTATCCTCCTGAAATAATATGTATCTCTGCGCCATATGTGACAAAAAATCCATATAGTAACAATGCATGTCTCCTCAAATTGTGAAGTTATTGGGTTGGCAATACTGAAAAAGCCACTCACCACAAGAGCTAAATTTCTATTGCAATGCTGTTGAGCCATGTCATTTGGATTCAGATGCATTTCATAGATTCAATATGCCTTCGACTACATTGAAAAATATACTAAAAGAAAAATTGGCATGGCTTCTCTCTCCCCAGTTGGAACAAAGCAAAGGCTTTACATTGAAACTGCCAATGGACAACTTTTGTTCTCCATAGCTGTTAACATGGTGGAAGTGTGTTTTTTTTCTGGGTCTACTCTAAAAGGACTGTGTACCTACCTTGATCCATATTTGAAAGCCATTGATGATGTGAAAAAGGACAAAAATAAAACAGGAATGTGGACTATACTCCTGCAGCTGAAAGTCTTGCAAGATGAACTTCAGGTCAAGTGCAATAGATTGGTGACATAAATGTTGGTGTTATTATAATTATGACACCTTGAACTGCTTGTTTCCACTCAGTGTATGATTCATTATCTTTCCATCTTTGAAACCCCTGTCTTTTATTCCTCTTTCTCTCTGCTTTGCTGATGTCTGACAGATGTGTGTTGTTCAAACCAATGCTAGATACTTGAATTGCTGACCAGGCAGTTTTTGTGCCTCTGAAGTAGAAAGATGTTTTTCCTGGTTTTAGAGTTTCTTATTTACACATTGGGTTTATGTGGACACACTTTACATGCTGACACGCACACATTTACACATACAGGTTTACATAGACATTCAGACACATACACTCTCACTGTTGGCAATGTTTAGAAGAGCCTCTCTGTCACAAGGCAATGCAAATAATTTCCAGTAGACTTGCTATGAAATATTTCTTATTCAAACTATGCTACTTAGTAACATAATCTATATTAAATGCATAAAATGTGAGTATATAATCAATGATTGTACAGTGAATATGTTATGCTGTAAAGAAAATGTACATTTGCACTTTTCAATGTATGCTTATTTATTTATATTTATTTGTATTTAATTTTATTTTTCTATATCTATGTAACGAGTCCTGCTTGAAAGTATAATGAGAAAACAGCAACTGAATGTTGCATGTTCACTTTAGGAATGACTTTACAGAAATACTACATTTCGAACTATAGCAAAATTAAGTTGTTTCTTCACTAAAAATTATTTTGTCAAGTTTGGGGAAATGCCAGTCTTCAATCTTTGGTTTAAAATCCAGCTATGTTGGTTGAGCAAAGAGGCAGTGATATGTTTAATGTATGTAGCCTGTGCTTAGTTTCATGATGCTGTTTTAAAAGGCTGATTACTGTAGTTTTTGAATGACATCAATAGCAATACTCAACGCTGCAATTATTTATCTGTACTACTGGTGTTTATTCATCTAGTAGTTCATTTGTAATTTTTTTGCTCTTTCATTTTGAAACTTTTTGAAGATGCTGCTATCTGCTTTTCCATCCACCTTTGCAAACGTCAACTTATATTAGACAACAAAACAAAAAATGAACCTAAAAGTTGATTTATTCATCTTCAGTGTTTCATAAATTGAAGGAACAAAGTAACTATTTTGGTCCTGCCAAAATGATTTCTAGCATTAAATATGTAGCATAAAATTGTTCTCTTTATCAGAATTAAAAATGGATTGTGTGCCTGAACAAAATTGTGACAAGCAGCAAAGCAATTGACCTGTCTGAGAATTTCATAAGGACCATGGGTACCAAAGAACAGAACAAACAATATTTTAGTTCAGGGAATGAAAAAAAACCATTGTGTTTTCTTATGTGATGAAATTAGCCAAAGAAATGCTCTGGAAAGAAGGGAAGGTAATGTCTACACCTACAGGCACTGCAGCCTTTAGCAGATACTTTAATTTTATTATCCAAGACTCTGGAGATGCCCAGCGTGTTGTGATCAGATCTAAATCAAACATGTTTTGTTCTATTTTTATTGATATTTCTTCTGTTTCTTAAACCACAATCCTCCTTTGTTTTTTGTTTTTTTTAAGCTTTGTGAACTGCCTTGATATCAGAGATTAGAAAGTTATTTCACACGTTTTTACTAATAATTTGTTTGTCATTACTGTTGACATATTGTATGTGTTTCTTTATAATCTCACTGCAACTCCTCTGTACCAAATCATGTTCCAATGATTATAATAAAATTGTTGATAACCTGGTAGCTTTTAAAGTTTAAACACAAACACAGAGAACATGTGATGCAAACCAAACAAACTGAACATATGACATGTTATGAGCTTGTGACGGCTGTGAGGGAATGTTTGGGATGTAACACTGATGTATCTAAATGTAAGCAAACATCCATTCTTTATGGTCATATATAGGGGAGATTGGGGTAAATTGAAACACTTTTTGCTTTAGTGTTTTTTTAATTGAAACAAAAACAGTACTCTATATACATTTTAGGATGTTTGCCAACTGTTTACATTATTAAAAACACTATATGATGTAGTTTTTGAGAAACTGGCTCAATTTACCCCACAACTGGGATAAATTGAGCCAGACCTTGAGGTAAAATGAACTACCAGATTAAAGCCTGACCTGTGGCCAAAAATGAATATTAACTAACTATTACTTCAGATATATATATATTTCATTTTCCCCACATCCTGTTCATGTAACCCCTCTGACTCGGGTCACTGGAGTAGTAGCATTCCAACAGAGCCTTGTTGTCACTCTTCTCCGCCTTGTTCCAGTAGCCCATTTCTCATCAAGGTGCTCTAGTTCCCCAACACCTGACACAGACCTTGTTTGGCCGGGCGATGTCTGAGCCGGTATCTCGTAAGTTTCATTCGTACTCATCATTGTATGAGGTAGGCAGTAGCTTGAAGGGGCTTGCCCAAGGACCCACACTGGTTGTTGGCAAATGCTCATTGCGCCCTTGGGGGGGGATTCGAACCCAGATCCCCCATGTGAAAGTCAGAACAGTCTCCGGAGACTGCAGAACCTGTAAGACCAACCTGTGCACTGCCTGGATTGATGACAAGAAAGCCTACGACTCAATGCCACACACATGGATCACTGAATGTCTGGAGCTGTACAACATTAACAGGACTCTAAGAGCCTTCATTGCAAACTCGATGAGGCTGTGGAAAGTGTAGCCGGCTGGTGACAAAGAGAGGGAAGGTAGTCCACACAGAAGGGGTCTCACTCCCAGAAGGGACAATAGCAGACACTGAGGACAGTTACAAGTACCTTGATATCCCACAAGCAAATGGCAACAAGAGGAAACAAGGAAAGCAGCTACGGCCAAATACCTCAGACGAGCAAGACTAAGGAGTCGGCTCAATGGCAAGAACAAAATCCAGGCAATAAACAGCTACGCCCTGCCAGTAATCAGATACCCAGCAGGAATCATAAGCCAAAGGAGGAGATACAGACCACAGATGTTAAGACACGAAAGCTCCTGACCATGCATGGCGGGTTCCATCACAAATCCAGCACCCTGAGACTGTACGCGAGCCGTAAGGCCGAGGACTAGTGAGTGTGAGAGCCACAGTCCAGGATGAAACATCCAAGGTCCACAAGCACATCCAAGACAAGGCCCCAACAGATGACGTGCTCAGTGAATGTCTCAGACAGTGGAGTGCAGAGGAAGAGGAGCTGGAGGAACCATCATGGAAGGACAAGCCCCTGCATGGGATGTACCACCGGAACATAACTGAAGTGGCTGATATCAAGAAATCCTACCAATGGCTTGAGAAAGCTGGAGTGAAGGACAGCACAGAGGCACTCATCCTGGCTGCACAGGAGCAGGCCTTAAGCACAAGAGCCATAGAGGCCCAGATCTACCACACCAGACAAGACCCAAGGTGTAGAATGTGCAAAGAGGCCCCTGAGACAATCCAGCACATAACTGCAGGGTGTAAGATGTTGGCAGGGAAAGCATACATGGAGCGGCATAACCAAGTGGTGGGCATAGTGTACAGAAACATCCGTGCAGAGTATGGACTGGACCTTGACCCCAGGTCCAGGGGGGAAACACCTCCAAAGGTCGTGAAGAATGATCGAGCCAAGATCCTGTGGGACTTCCAGATACAGACTGACAGAATGGTGATGGAGAACCAACCGGACACAGTGGTGGAGGATAAACAACAGAGCAAAGCCGCTGTGGTGGACATTGCAGTACCAAGCGATGGGAACATCAGGAAAAAGGAGCATGAGAAACTAGAGAAATACCAGGGGCTCAAAGAAGAGCTGGAGAAGACCTGGAAGGTGAAGGCCTCAGTGGTGCCCGTGGTCATCGGAGCACTCGGGGCAGTGACCCCCAAACTGGAGGAGTGGCAACAGCAGATCCCAGGAAAAACATCAGACATCTCAGTCCAGAAAAGTGCAGTACTAGGAACAGCAAAGATACTGCGCAGAACCCTCAAGCTCCCAGGCCTCTGGTAGAGGTCCCGAGCGTGGAAAAAGTGGGGATAAGACCACCCGCGGAGGGTGAGCTGGAGATTTATATATATATATGTATATGTGTGTGTGTGTGTGTGTGTGTATGTATATATATATATATATATATATATATATATATATATATATATATATATATATATATATATATATATATATATATATATATATATATATATATATATATATATATAATATATATATACATATACATGAAATGAAATAATAATAATAATAGAATAGTTAATAATTAGTTAGTTAGTTAATATTAATTTCCACAGGTCAGGCTTTAATCTGGTAGTTCATTTTACCTCAAGATCTGGCTCAATTTATCACAGTTGTGGGGTAAATTGAGCCAGTTTCTCAAAAACTACGTCATATAGTGTTTTAGTAACGTAAACAGTTGGCAAACATCATAAAATGTATATAGAGTACTGTTTTTGTTTCAATCCAATCTCCCCTATATATGACCATAAAGAGTGGATGTCTGCTTACATGTATGGATGCTTAATATGTGTATCTTTCAGGTAAAAATCCAAATGATAGCCTGGTAGTGGTGCTTACTGAACAAGATAACTCAATCACATTTTGTTCCTGTTATATTTTTCCGCTTCCTCTGATCTTTTTCCGCTTCCTTTTATTATGAACTAAATCATCTTGGTCTTTCTTTGCTCTTTGGCACAGACCGGCATTTTCCCACAACACCCCGCTCCTGCTTTTACAGATGACGAAAATGGCGGATAACGCATCATCCGTAGGTTTCCGAAAGATGTTAATTCTAATAATAACAATATTACCATATCAAACTAAAATTGGCATATTTTTTTCAACAGGTTGACGTCGTCGAAGGCTGTCGCCTTCCTGTTTTGCGCAAAAACCAAGAACATGAAGACGAATGGCGTAAGTTTTATCTGATTTTCGTAGCTAGCCAAGCTGCCTGGCTAATGCTAACAAGCGAGCCTCAGCTGTTGTCAATAGGCAGCACGGCCTCCACTGTAAACACAAAACACACAGCGGGAATTTACCCATATACCGCAAGTTACGCAGTCTGAGGGGTTTTAAATATAACCTGTAGGCTTATCACATGAATCCTATTTAATAAAACTCATTTGATATTACTATTTCATTGAGTATTTTATTCTTTAAATTATGACATGAATTAGTCTCATGAGCACAAAACTGACGCTGTCATCGCATCGAGTCTATTTAAAACCACACACACGTTTTAAATTGTAAACGCTGAAAGTAGAAGCACATTTGTACATTGTTGTGAAACCTTATTGTGTTGGTTTTAATTGCCAAGTAATCGTTTCGTTCATGTCCCGGTTAAATCATAGACTGTACATAGTCTGTGTGTAAAATCATAGACTGTACATAGTCTATGTGTTAAATCATAGACTGTACACAGTCTGTGTTAAATCGAATTAAAAAAAGCTGTTTACAGTCACCTGCCGGACTGTCATTTGATTTGATAAAATTATATTATAGTTGGAATTTTCTAACTAAACATTAATTTATTTTATCTAACCATTATGAGCTCTGTTTTATTTGTAGCATTGGCTGAAATCTTGAGTGTGAAGGAAGTCTCCTCAAGAAAACTCTACTATGTACATTATATTGACTGTAAGTATGATGCTATTAATTATTTGTTAATGAAATATAGTGTAGCCATTAATGTACTTTCATTAACGTCACAAACGTTGTTTCTTTTACAGTTAATAAGCGTCTGGATGAATGGGTCACATTGGATCGATTAGATCTGAAAAAGCTTCAATTTCCCAAAAAAGAAGCAAAGACTCCAACCAAGAATGGTCTTCCAGGGTCACGGCCCAGCTCTCCAGAAAGAGAAGTGGTAAGATGCATTAAATTACGTGGTATTTGCTTTAGTGGTATCTTGGCAAGAAAGACTATACACCATAATGTATTGGAAAATTTTACTTTTACATAATTGGAGAAATATTGCAGCATTTGCCATTTCATTACAGTGTTACTATGTTACATAATGATGCATCGGGACAAGACTTTAAACAGATTTTTTTAATTGTTGTTATAGAAATCCAATGAAGCCATCCAGCCATTTAAAGGGATTGTTCATTCTGTGAAGGAGGTTCCCAGAGATACTTTGGTATGGCTCTTTCACTACAGCAGGTTATTGTCAGCGTGTGACTGATTTGAAGAAGAACAAGGAGCATCGACCGCTGCTCCTAACAGACTTTTAGTTATGTGTAGTTAATGAAGAGGCTGCTGTTGTATTTTCACACTGACCTGTTTTATTGTAGATATGACTCATCAGAAAGTGTTGACATACGTGTACTATGTTTCATTACAAAAATAATTCCTTTTAAAATCGATAGATTTATTTGTTTATGAATTAAGTGAAATTCTGATGGCTGCCAAAATGTGTGTCCAGTAAACATAAGGGTTAACGTGAATGTAAGTTAACCCCTTTTCCCTCTCTTCCTTTCTGTTCAATTCAGAGGAAGAGTCTAGATCTCAACGTACAAACCACAACCACAACCACAGCCACAGCTCCTTCCAGAGGCAAAACCCTCCCTGCACCGGTACAACTCGAATTTACCAGGTTTAAAGAGCCATAACAGAGACCTTATTTACTGCTGGTGTTAACATCGGGGTAACTAAAAAGCTGAAGGAAAATGAAGGAGACTGTGAACTCCACTGGAGTTTACTACTCTTTGCTCTTTACTTTTTCTTTTAACAGTCATTTAATTTAGAACCTGCCTGTACCTCCCATGTGTTAACACCAGGTTTAAATTAGGTTAGACTTCTTCTGAACTAACCTTTAAAATGCATAAATTAGAAAAGCAATGTAATAATTGGTTTGCTGTGGCTTTCAATCAAACACAGTTTTAAACAATCGTGTGCAGCCAGTGATTGTGGTGCCTCGATATAAAGATTTTATACCTTTCCCAAATCGCTCTGGAAAAGGCCTTTTTAAACTAAATCAGTTCCATTCCTATTTGTCCTTTTTGAAAACCCATCTCTCTAAGATATTCCTGAGCCATGTGTTTGTTACAGAAGAGAAAAACCGAGCCTCCTGCCCCCCTGGCTCCACAGGTGTCGCCCGCCCCCCCTGTGCCCTCTCTGCCAAGTTCAGCTGAAGCCTCTCAGGCAGCTGTGTATCCGGCCGCACGAGAGAGCACCACCTTCAAGTCCCGAGAAGACCATGAGCAGCTCACCTCTCTCACAACGGTATTTAAACATAATTTATACCGATCTGAGGAGAGTGGCTTTTTGTAAAGAAACACTTGGGTTTGTCAATAGAACGGCACCGCAGCGAGGCGTCTGATTCCCCCTCAGCCCGGCAGGAAGAGGAAGGCCAACTGCGGAGGCACCGATGAGGTATGGAAAAGTGTAAAAACAGAAATAATTAGACTGTTGTCTACTGATTTTCCTTTGTTGTTTATTTTTTATTAGTTCTGTTAACCCAATGTGTGATCCTTTTGAATTCTCTTGACCCACTCAAAGTCTGGAATCAAAATGCCAAAATGCTTTTCGGTGTGACTCCCGAAAACAAATGATTTGATTGATGTAAAACAATTCCTATTCTCCTCTTTAGTTTCCAAAGGCCATGTTTTTGTCTTTTTCTGCTAGATGATAAAGGTTTTGCAGTATAACAAGCCTCAAAGTGCCAGTGTCTTTCTACCACCACCAGAGGTCTGTTTAATTTCCTATTATTGCCCGTTGATTTGTGTGTTGATTGACTATTTCATAGTGGGTCCAATAAAACAGAGGTGTTCCTTTCCTCTGACCCAATTTAACTATAACCCCTCATTATTTCATTTATGTTTAATGATGACTAACTGCAATGTTTTGATATCTGAAATGTAATTATTAAACGCTTTATGCCACACAGACATTATCTAATGTGGGAGTTGTTCTCAACCAGGATTCCCAGGACAGCTCCGATGGGATTCCCACAGCGCCGCGCATGACAGGCAGTTTGGTGTCTGACCGTAGCCATGACGACATCGTCACGCGAATGAAAAACATAGAGTGTATTGAGCTCGGGCGACACAGGCTCAAGCCCTGGTACTTCTCCCCGTATCCACAGGAGCTAACGTCACTGCCCATTCTCTACCTCTGTGAATTCTGCCTCAAATATGTCAAAAGTCTCAAGTGTCTCCAGAGACATTTAGTAAGAACCACCTTGTTATTGACCTGTGTACATTGTTCAGCAATTTGCTCATACTTATACTCCTTCTACAGACAAAATGTAACCTACGACATCCGCCCGGCAACGAGATCTATCGCAAAGGCACCATTTCCTTTTTTGAAATTGATGGCAGAAAAAACAAGGTCTGTAATTAGATTTTTTTTTTTGTTTATTGATGATGCCTTCCCAGATTACACTAACATAATATTTTCCCTTTTAAGACGTATTCCCAGAACCTGTGTTTAATCGCTAAATGTTTCCTGGACCACAAAACCTTGTACTACGATACTGACCCTTTCCTCTTTTATGTAATGACTGAATATGACTCCAAAGGCTTCCACATAGTTGGCTACTTCTCTAAGGTACTGACAATAACCTGAAAACATCAAAATGCCTGTATTAAGTCTTGTTATTAATGTAAACCTACATGTACACAGGAGAAAGAATCCACTGAAGATTATAATGTGGCCTGCATCCTAACCTTACCTCCATACCAGCGCAGAGGCTATGGCAAGCTGCTCATTGAGTTCAGTAAGTAAAGATGAAAAATAATATTCACAAATCAAGTGTTTATGAAAATCAGAAGTTGTTAGTGAATTTTCTGACATTGTGATTTAAAAATGTCATTATGTGTTTTTAGAGTAGGTATTCTTAATCTTTTTGATCATGGGCCCGACTTTCTCTGTAAAGACTAACTTGGGGCCCAATCTCATATTAAATGTCTTGTATTCTTCTGATTTCGTGGCTCTTAAGTGTTTGTTTCCGACCCTACTTTGGGTCCACACTCTATGGTTAAGCATTAGTTTTAGAGTCTGTATAGTCCAGATTACAATTATCAAAGCACAACTGTGATTATTTATTTTTAGTCAGCTAGTCTTTATTAGTCACTCGTTTTAAAATATCTAGTTAGATTAGTCAGATATTTGGGGCCTCTTTGGGCTCAGAAGGCAGGGCTGAAGGGTGTTAGTGGGGTCAGTGCTTTGATCCATAAGTGTTTGCGTCTGGCTCAATTAGGCAATGAATGTACAAGCTGTAAAATGTGAATCACTTTGTGCTGCCAACATGAAAACTGTTCTGGTTTGTGCCTGTCAGGTTATGAACTCTCCAAAGTAGAAGGGAAAACCGGCACTCCTGAAAAACCACTCTCCGATTTAGGTCTTCTGTCCTATCGCTCCTATTGGTCTCAGACTATATTAGAAATCCTCATGGACCTCAAACCTGACAATGGGGAACGGCCTCAAATAACCATCAAGTAAGTACCCCTCTGTTGTCTATCCCGGTCAGATGCTTACACAAACCAGTGGCTATGTTTACATGCACACTAAAAGTAGCAAACAAAAAAATTCAATTCTGTCAACTGGACAGAAGTTTTAGAGTGAGGACATTTCGCTGCTCATCCAAGCGGCTTCCTCAGTCTAAAAATCTGATCATTATCTGATTTCTGTAGTTATTGAATGATATAAATGTATTTTAAAAAGTTATATCTGAAGTGAGTAATCTGATTTCTGATTGTTCACACATGCAGGTTTTAAGAATGAGAAATGTGCAAAACATTAATTATTTTTCATCTTTTAAATACATCAGTTACTCTAAAAAATACATTTATTTACTGACACATGTCACCACCAGGTGTTTTTAATGATCGGATTTATTTTGGCCATGTAAACACTAACCAAATATTATATCCAATTATTGGGTTATCTGATTATTCTATTTCTTGGATTTTTACCAGCTGTGTAAGTCTACTGTTGTTGATTTCTTTCAGTGAAATTAGTGAGATTACTAGCGTTAAGAAAGAAGATGTTATTTCGACGCTACAGTACCTCAATCTGATCAACTATTATAAGGTAAAAGACACACTGGCTCACTAGCTTGCTTTGTCCACTCGGTGCCTTAATTTAAATGTATATTTTTTGCTAAATCTAGGGTCAGTACATCTTGACACTTTCAGAGGAGATTGTGGATGGACATGAAAAAGCCATGCAGAAGAGACATCTGCGTATAGACCCAAAATGCCTTCACTTCACACCTAAGGACTGGAGCAAGAGGGGCAAGTGGTAGACCCCCCACTATTCACCTGACCACAGGAACTACTACCGCTGTTCACAAATTTAAAGTCCAGAACTCTTCAGAACACCGACACAAGACTTTTACTTTATGGACAATTTAAAAACTGTGGGATAAAGTACCACCAAGGAGAAGCTGCAACTACTGTGCATCAGACTGTCTTTCTATGTAGTTTATGTTGTGTCAAGATCGTGTAAGACAAACATTTTTTAGTGGGATGAAGCTGAAACAACCTCCATGATATATAAAATCTAAATAGATATGTTTATTTGTTTACAGCATTGAAAATCTGTTGGTGAAAAAGTGAAAAAAGAAAGTGGCAAGTGGACATTTTCTTTTTTTTAATTTTTATATTTGTTTTCATACAAAATAAATGCTAATATATAGCACTCCAAATTTAGCAGCGACTGTGTGAATACATTTTATTCATAGTAATGTTAATATATGTAAGTGGCACACTAAGCAAGTCAAAACACTATTGGGAGCAATTTGTACAGTATGTGGCCAAATCTTTTAGTTAGTGGTGTATCTTTGGACTGGTTGTTTTTGTGTAGGAATAATTGAACATGTGTTGGTCCAATTGTTATTCATGCAAATTAACCTAATTCTTTAGTGCCTGAATTTCCTACTTGACAGGAGTGTCCACTTACAAAATAGGGAAAGTAATCTACCTAAAATGCTAAATTCAAAATGAGTTTCCATGTTTGTTTTGGATTGTCACATAAATGTTGGTGTTTTTATCTTTTACATCAGATCCTGTGTGACTGTGCTGTGTGCAAAGAGACAAATCAACATATCTTTTTATGTTCTGTAAATGTACAAATGAAAATCTGATTGTAAAAACATAGAAAGGCCATGTTGAACTGTTACAGGAATTTAAATGATGTAAACAGTACAGTTTTTACTCCCAAGAATCGCACAATATTGTTACCAGAAGGCAGTGATTTATTTCTTTGACATTGTGTTTTATGTTTACATGTCTCAAAAGATGTTGAATTTAATATATCTTTAAGTGGAACACAGTCAAACATTCAATTTGATATGGACGCATTGAACAGTTCATAAAAAAAAGAAAAACAACATCCTGTGTGTTTTTTTTATATTTGAATTGCGTTTTGTCGTTATTCATAATTTTAGTTGAATTGTGCCATTCTATAATGTGACCTTGTTTACATATCTGCATTATAATTATGTTTTAGTGTTTTCCCTCTGCATCTCAACCTGAACTTTACCCTGGGGGTTTCACTACCTGCTTGTCCTCTCTGAGATGTTATCATTTTGCCCAGAATGGTCCACAGTATGGCATTAAAAAGATCCATCTCCATAGAGACAAGGAGCTGACAATGACACTGTAAACATTTGATACAATGATACATTACAAGGCCTTATTTATATCTCATTGGCTTGAGCTTTGGAGAGGTGACCCTGTTTACAGTCAAAGTGCTTGTTTCTCAAGGTATTTAATGGTAAATTTAAGAAAAGCAATAACATCTCAGTGAAGACAAGCAGGTGGCAGACGCCCCCAACAGAAAAGTGACATAGTGCACCTGAAAATGAAGTTTGCCAGTTGTAAAGTAGCATGTTGTACACGAGGGGGCAGTGTGGCACACCTGATGTTTCTTCAAATCAAACATTATCAAACCACCACCACTGTCCAAGCATGTGACTGATGCTTTAACATGTATTTATTCAATCTGTGTGATCTGGACAGGTCTCAGGCGACTCTAACTGCAGGTAAGCGTTTTTAAAAACTGTAAAACTGGGTAGGTTTCATAATAACTGTGAATAGAGCAGCAGCAGCCAGGATAGAATTACATTTGGTGATCTTTCTTTAGAGTCGTTAATGGCTGCTTGCGGCAAACATTGATTTAAGTGAGTGAACTAAACACAAGAAGGTTTCAGCAAAGTGAAAATGCTACTTCTGTTGAAAATAAGCATTAAATATCTACACATCTAAATGTTTGGTGTAATGGTTTAGTATGTAATGAAATGGTATAGAGAGAGGACCACATTTCTCATTGGAACAAGGTTTTTAATCCTGTTTTTTTTTTTTGCCCCTTTTCTTGTCTGTCCCACACCTGGTGCATGAGTCTTGGAGGACACAGTGGAATTTCACACTAATCTAAGATACTCTCCACATTTGGACAGTCTTTCTCTTGACCTGTGAACTTCATGTTAAAGCCTACATTTTATAACTTAATTTTACTTTTTTTTTCTTACAATTAACATTTGAAGATGTTATGAGCCAAACTGCCAACATAACCCACTTTTTGGAAAATATGCTAAATATGTTTCTTTTTCATAAATAGTGTGTCTAATTGGCCTCAAGCAGCAGTACCTGCCTACTGTGATTATAATGTGTGTAATAACAACACTGTGACAGGTCTGTGTGCTCCTTCCACAGGGGGTCACTGTAGCTCAGGGCCATTTGCTGAACTGTGGCGGATCTCAGAATTGTGTAGCAGAAGTTTAAGCAAGTGTGGGTGCAAGACTACTGTAAAATGATTATGTACATCAACTTTACTTTTCCATTTGCACTGTCAGAGGCGGCTCACTCTGCAGAACAGACAAACTCTAGCAGTTAGTTTGTATTTATAATAAGTCATGGCATTTCAACATTATCACAGTACAAAAAGTGTATGGCTAAAAGGCATCTGCCAGTGCAAAGAAACCCACTAATCACTAGAAATATTGACCTCCCAAAATTATTGCTGTTAATGTTATCGAACAGTAGCTCAATATAGTAATTATTGTGACAGGCCGACAGATCAGACTGTTTCTCTAAGGACATTTCTCCATTCTCTGAACTGTTTGACTCCTATCAACCCAACCACTGTTTTTATTTTCTCTTATCTGCAGCAGACACTCTCCTTTAACAGTGCAGGCTCCTTGTCTCCACCCCTGAAGCCCCCGCCCTGCATTGCTCGGAGCCTGACCAGAGCCTCTGACCTGCAAACACACACATGCACATGCACACATACGCACACATACACACACACACGCACACACACTCAGAGGACCATATGGTGCGACTGGGCCGTACTTCATCCAGTCATTACCGGGACACTGACTGTTGCTGCTGAGGTCAAAACACCAAAAGTCTTCATCCTGGATGCCATAATGCTCACAGGTAAACTTAAAGATGTATTATGTAACTTTACTGGTGGAGATTTTATTGCTTTGGCTGTTATGTTTCCACAGTATGAAATTACACTTATTTATTTCTATGAAGACTTGCAGCTAAGTTGACCCGGCCAAGTTACAGGTCAGAGACATGCTCACAGTAAGAATGCATGTTTTTCAGGATATTTTCTAGCAAGAAAGATATATCTAAATTAATAAATGCAAAATAAATATGTTTAACGTCATAATGTGGATCATCCTAGGCAAAGCAATAACCTTTTCATGGACATAAGCAAAAAAATTCCACAGGTTTACCTTTAAAGATGCTGCTGATGGGAAAGAGGAAAAGTCCAGCTGGGTGCTGTTATGGCCCCGGTGAGGCTGTGTAATTGTTTGGAGACAGGTTGATTGTTTGTTGTGGGGTGGACCCTCATGCAGCACGTTTGAGGAGCACACACTGGTCTGACAAATAAACAGTGTCTCCAACAGACACACACTTTGACCTTTGACCTCCAGCCTTTATCTCCCTGCTCCAGAAATGTCATTGTGGCACATTGTGAATCACTCATTCAATACATTTTACTAACAACACCGGCTCGCTTAATTGACACAACAATGACCAATTATAGTCTCATTTCGCAAAAAAAAAATAAATAAAGAGAGTTATCTGTGTGCACTCTCTGTGCCAGCCCCAAGCCTAAGTGAAAGAACATGTTTACATTGATGGCATTGATTAAAAAAAAAAATAGCATATTACTGCAAGAAGCTTTGGTAGTGCCCAGTAATGGAGAAAAACACCATTTACTAAACTGCATTATATACAGCACTGACCTCAATTATTTAGATACATATCATACTGGGACTAAAAATCCCACTGCAACTTAACAGAAGACTCCTGACAATAGTGTTTTATTAATTACATAAGGCACAATTCAATGCATTTAGCAACTTGTATTCCACTGTTTTGCTTGTAAAGCATTTTTCACATTTCTAACACAGTGAGTGTCGCCTGACTAGCTGCTGTCCATCGCTGCTTCTCTGACAAGGAAATGAGGAGGGGTTTGTGTGACAGAGAGAGAGAGAGAAAGAGGAGGAGGAGGAGGAGGAGAGAGAGGGGGGCCGGCCTTGGTGTGATGTGAATGGAATCGAATCAGCGCAAGAGGGGAGGAAGCCCAGCACAAATCAACCTGCTTCTTGACTTAACAACAGACTGACACAGAGAGGCACCGGCTCAGATCTGCAAAAGCGCGTGTCCCGACTTCCTTTTTCGTCACTATTGTTATTATTTCAGGAGGAACCAAAGCCTGGAGGAACTGAAGAAAAACTCACGTTGGAGATAGAATAGCAGAAAAATGCTGTCATGGGGAGAGCAGGGGAGGGAGCTGACAATGAGGAACAGGATGGATCTTGGCAGGGTCGACCGGAGCTAAAATGTGGAGGTAAGTCTATTCTATTTTCTTTATGCGTTTTGTTGTAGCAGGATGCAGTGAAAACCATTCGTGTCCTCGTGCCCTCCTTTCCTGACGGTAATGAATTTAGATGGACAGGCCGGCTAGCGCATACCTCTGCATATGCACCCATACACAGACACAATGTATGAGCTATCAAATAATCCCCCAGCCTGTCCTCTCCCTGCCTTTCATGCCCATTGTGTAGCATCTAGCACATTTGAATCTGTTCGCAGGATGACCCAGTGTCACTTTAAGATGAGGCACACATGCTTAGTTATCATAGCATCCTGCCTACCCCCCCAACCTTTGTCGCATTTCATATCCCCCCACCACCATCACCTCCTCCTCCCCCGACTCTCACCCCCCACACTTTTTGCTGTCTTTCTCCATTGTGCCGCCGCGTCCCCGTAGCGAGAGGCATAAGCGGCGTTATGACATGCTAGAGCCAAGCTGCCCGACTGGGGGACAGAAGCAGAGGAGGGTGTCAAGGTGGCAGCAGGCGTGGATGCGTGCTTAGAGAGATGCGAGGAGGACAGAGCAATGACTGAAATACATAATGGAAAAGGAAGCAGGATTGTCAATGTAATAAATGGCCTAGGATTTGAGTGGGTAAAGAGGATTGTATGCGCCGCTGTGCATAGACAATGATGGAGTAAAATTATGACTATTGAGGTGATGTTTTGAAGGTGGCACTAAAAATATGGCATTTATTGAGTCAAGCATCCTTCCCCCATTTTTGTGTCTCTCCCCAATAGTAGTATCAGCAGCACCGCTCAAAAGACAAAGTATAGAGCTGTATGGGTGCAATAGGGACAGGCAGTAATCTTATAATGTATTGCATAAGTCCATTTAATTCATACATTCGATATTGATTTTACTGAGGTTGACACTGGTGATATTTTTTCCTGAAGATGCTCTTTGTTTCTGCAGGCAGGGATGAGTGTATGTGTCCTGGTGGCCGTTGACTAAACTGACAGAGATAGGGTGATGTCATCTGGGTTGATTTGAGATGTCGGCTGGCAGGTGTGCTGAGGAGAAAAGCACCTAGTTCTAACTCCGCCTGCTCTGTGCTCTTTATAGCAAGTGAAGAATTGGCTTGTCAGACGCTCACCTCTCAAGAAGATTTCACTGACATAATGGTGCTAACCGTATGCAGCCTATTTCTTCAACACTACAAAGTCAAACCCGTTCTGTCATTACTAGCGCGCATCTTGAATTAATTAACAAAATCCGTTTGAATATTAACAATGATAGCTATTCCCACTAGCATCTTAGCTGTTTGGAAAATTGTTTTAATAGGGACAAGGATTTGTGATCCTTTGCCCTTATATGCACTTGTCCATCGCCGTAAAATTGAAATGTCTTTATTCTTCGCATCGCTCCCTGAAGTGAGACCTCCAGCAAATTAGTAATTCACAGTCTGTGCTCACGGTCTGTGTAAAATACTCACTTAGTAACACTTAGTTCCTATTGGTTAATGAAATGAATAAAATGTCATATAACTGTCACATGTGCTGAGCTGTGATCAGAAGTACGGCTGATATTTGAATGAGATTGATTCATTGATAAATTGTTACATCACACATCATGGATATGTAATCACAGGGTTATTACTTTGACAGGGCCAAGACAGACTTCTGGTGAAGTAGCTGTCTTTTGATATATATTTAAGGTATTTTATCTGAGATCTAATCTAACATCTACTCTTTGTGTGAATCTTAAGTGATAAAGTTAGCATTAACTGTAGCCTGAGTGTTTGAACTAGAGCCTATTTAGGAAATCAAACACGGTTATTTACGATGAAATACAAACACTATATTGCACAATCTATCAGTTATCTCCATTTACCGTTTATATTCTATAGGCTTTAGTATTTGCATCAAAAATAAAATGACATATTGGTGCACCTGTAATGTTAACTAGTCAGCAATCATTTGTTACAGCCTGAAAGCAGGTCGTAGCATGTATTGACCCTTTGCTCCTAGTCCTTCTGGCGACAGAACTGTCTGATATATACAGTAGGTGTCCTGTCCTCTAAGAGCTTCCTGTGGGACTGTCCCATCTGCAGAGGCAGAGGTAGATTTCAGATCAATCAGCTTCCTTCTCTCCTGCAGCAAACTTGAGACTAGAGTCAGGATGGCTCAAGGGTACACATGCTCTGTGCGGTTTGTGTTGTAAAGCAATCGCTGCCTCATACTATCAAAGCCTTGTGCAGTCTTCAGAAAGCAGGGCTAGTTTTGTGTTGTTAGCACAGCAAGTGCAAGTGGCGAAGTGTTCAAACTAATGATGATTTATAGCCGGGGACGTACAATGGGGTGAACAGTTCCAGGCTGATCTTCGAAAATGATTTCTACTTTTACTTTTGTCCTCAATTTACTGAAAATGATGCAGTACTGTTTCCCAAAACAAGCCTCAGGTTTGACAAATAGCTGACAAGAGTCAACAAGAGTCATCCTCATTACCCACTGCACAGAGGTGACAGCAGGAAGCCTAACAAGGCAACTGTGGGTGCACCATGAGGCTTGTCTCCATTCACTTTGGAGCAGTACAATCCGAAGGTGTTTATATTAGGCCTGCAGGATTTATCGCAATCAATTTGTAATCATTTGAATAGTAATGCAAGTGTCCTTATTTCCTCTGCAACCAACCAAATATCCTGTCCAAATCTGTATAAACCTGCTAACCCATGTTCTGAAATGATTGGGATTCCTTTATGAATTTACCAGTTCTTTTTTGTCACATTTTAATGCCCCTTAACATTAATTACAAATCTATTTGAAAATGCAATTGTTCCACCCACAGACTGACCTAAGCTTTAAGTGTTTTCAGAGTGATTTAAACATAATGAAGTTACAGGCTGATCTATCACTGGTCTGACTCAGTGTTTTTGGATGCAGTTTGCCCATTTACACAAAAGGTTCCCTGTGGGTCCTCTGTGAGTGGGCAGAGGGACAGGAGGAGCAAGGATGTTGTAAAGTTCTCAACAGTCAAACCTGCTTCCTGTGGCCTGTCCCAACAGAAAAATCACTCCTTATTAGTGGTCTCTCGAGAACATGCTTTTATTGAGTATGTCATCACTTGAATATTTAATATTTATTGTGTAACAGAAGCTAAAGTCAAACTCTGGCTACACTACGGTTGTATAACAATTATTCTGTATTTATCTTTCCTTTGAAATGCCTCTAAATGACTCATCAGCTGCTTTCATGTGTATTAGAATATAAGCAATAAGCAATACAAGAACATTTGATGATTTCCCTGGAGAGAAATAAATGATTGGAAGCATTTTAAATTGATGAGATATTGCTGAGATATGAGATACTGGTGAGACTGAAAGTCAGTCAGATATTTTCAATAAGAACATAATGAAAGTAGTAATAAGATGTGTAGTTCTCTTTCACAGTAGCTGATTGGGAGGAGTGTTAATTCTTGCTTGACCACTTGAGTATAAAATCTACAGGATCCACTAAAGCGGCCCTCTTCAGTGTACCAGTGTTGCCCATTGTCCCGAAACACAAAGTCTCCCTGGGTTATGTCATACACAGTATATATTAAACCATTAACCATCACTGTGGCTCCATCTCATTGTCTGCTACAGGCCAAGTGCACTCCAGGGTATTCAGAGCCACTGAAAGCCAAGTAGCATTCAGCCCTGCCAGAACATGGAGATACTGAGAGATCAAAACCACCCAAAACACGTCACAGAGCAGTAAAACATAACTCTGAGTGAGGAGACTGTGGACCACTTTATGATGTAGTAAGTATCAGCATTTAAAGGACCTGTCATTTTGTCTTTTTCAAAACACACCTGGACCAGTTGTTATTTTTCAGTATTTTTGTGTAATCCAGCATACTAAATCCTGACACAACACTTGTCCTGATTTGGTCCTGGTTCGAGCCCATTTTAGTCCTGATGTGGGTTTGCTCCTGTTGTAGACCGTGTTTAGTCCTGGTCTAGTCCAGGTTTATATCCAGTTTTAGACATCTTAATCCCAAACATTAACTTAACATTATTATCAGGAAGTTACAATGTTGTTAGTGTGTGCTTTTTTAAAAATCTGACAAGAACAAATCCCCACTGCCTTTTTGTGGTGTGTGCTTTTAAACACTTCACTTCAGCCATGATGCAGGAAGTAGACACATGCAACCTTAGAGCCTCAAAGTGAACATATCCTGCAGGGTAGTTGTGCCACACTTCCTGATTTTTGAGCTTAGACACACACCTCTCAAGTACAGCTATTTCCACTACATTTTTGCTCAGAAAATGCAGCCTCCCGCCAAAAAAACCTTACAACCTAATAGCGCGTAATGGTTCAGTGAGTCAGGGCTAGTTCACACAGTGCACAACTGTATGACGCAGTTTGTGTGTTTTTAAGCAGAAGTCCGAAGCTGCAGACAGACAGCGTGACCTGTTCCTCCTTTAACCTTTGCACACAAATTTAATTCTGCTACAGGCTTCAGAGCATTTGGCTGTTTTCAGTGAATCGTGTTGTTGGGATTTAGGTGCATAAACCTGCTCTATGTAGGTCACAAGGTGCAGACATGTGGATGCAAATGATGTCGTCAATGATCTATGCTGTTTTTTGTGATAGGCAGATTATTTTAGAATTAATTTTACCACCTCTAAACCAAAAAGGGCAGGCAGTGGTATAAATATACTTCTAGTGATGTGTCTCAAACAGGCGCACAAACAAGTGTCCAAACCACAACTGAAGTATAAGCCTTAAAAAAAAAACTCTTAATACCTCTTATATCAGTAGTATTATTTATAAAGTACACCGTATACTTATTTTGTACTAAAACTCTTCAGTAAAGCAGTGATGAAATGTATTTAAACATCATTGCAGTTGGTGTGGCCTTCACAGTGTCCATCAGCGTCAGAGTGCACTTGTTCAGGGTCTTTTACAAAAACAGAAAAATAGATGGCAATTTCAAACTAATGACAGTGTTTTGTGTCCACTTAGATCATAATTGAAAAGGCTTGTGACTCATATCAGTGGTTTATGCCTCTGCAGAAAGTCAATATAGAAAACTAACTCATAAACCAGAACAGTGTTATGTTATATATGGTCTGGACTTCAACTGTAGCTCTTCAGTCGGTTAGGTGATTCATTGTTAAATGGTGTCTTATTTGGCCAAATGTTTTCTTCATCAACAAGTTATTTTATCAAGGTTATAATGATTTATGCAAAACAGCAGTAAACTATAGTAATGGGTTACATAGTTATTTTTTGGTGAGGTTCTATTCATTTTGGGAGCTTTTCTCTCTGCTATGTCCCCTTTTCTGTGATTAATGTCTTTACACGACCAAGGTTATTATTTTTTATTTTTTTAGGACTAAATACAAGAAAAAACAGAACTGTAAATGGAACAGAAAATATTGTTAAAAATATTTGTCACTCAAACACTTTTAATCATAGGTCAAGTCAGTTGAGCTGAGTAAGCCCACAATTTATTAAGTATTAAGATTAATTACTTTACATGACATTAATTACAAGAATTGAAAATATAAATGGGTTAAACTAATAATGAACTAATAATGGGTTAAATGCTTATTTATATGTGTATTAGGTCTACAGTATGTATCAGAAATGCACTGCAAATACTTAAAAATGTGAATATTAATAATGTACCATCTTTAAACATAATTATATTGGGATGGAAGGAAATCTATTTGTGACGGTTCAGTCTGGGGTTTGAGACGGCCCCCAAAAAAGTTAGTCTGGATCCCTGCATTGTTTGGAGATGAAGGAGGCCAGTGTCTGTGATATAACGTCAGATTTCCAGTGAAGACACACAGAACGTCTTTTCTCCATGTGCCGACCTTACAGTCTACAGAGGAATTACCATGAAACTGTTGAGCTCCACATAATAGATACAATCATAAGTTAAGGATCACTCTCTCTCACACACACGCTCACACACACACACACACACACACACACACACATGCACACACACACACACACACACACACACACACACATCTCAAAGGGATGCACGCGATTTCCTGTCACTGTACGGACAGACATGATAAAGTTTTGTGGAGTCAGCAGAAAAATAGAGATACGAGATTGAAAAGGTTGCTCACTTTTTAGCATTAGCACTCATCACTCGCTCTCATAGTGTCGTTGTCACATATACAGGATGTGGCAGCTCTCTGGCAGCTTACAGGTTTGATGTCATGGCAAATAACAGATCAAACAATGGATCATGCTGGTGCTTTTACATTCAAGCGCAGGTTAAAACAATGCAGAGGTAGGCGCATGTCAAGGGGAAGTGGTGTTTTATTATAGACAATAGTAGAATGAGCTTTTTTGAGCTAACTTCCTCTGTACAAAAAGAGGAGGTAACTTTGTGGTTGTTTTGAGAAGCGATATGCAACATTTGAACTGCTAAAACGAAGTCAAATTTGTAAGAGTCCCTTTGGTTTGGTCAGACATGTATGACCTCAGCTCTCATGCTTTACTGTAACAAACAAAACCGGTCATAGCAATAACTCTCCACCAATGGTTAAGCACAACTAAGACGTGAATAATTCAAGATTAAAGTAACCGTCACCTCCACTTGCTCACTGATTTGAATTTTTCATGATTTTTTTGAAGAACACAAAAGGGAGAAGCACATATCCTAGACAAAGACATTGATGTAGTGTTGTCACAATACTAAAACTTCAAACTTGATTTGGATTCTAAGGAGTTCATAGGTTTCAGTTTACATCTAGGTAACATCTTGAGGGGTTTTTCACATTCAGAACATATTTTGTCTTAAATTGTTATTCACAAATTTTCATCATTCTGATTCCCATAGATTTGATACTCAATATAATTTTGATACCACAGTATAAACAAAATTAGCTTTCTTTAATTTAGACGACAGATTGTAATTTTCTACACAAAACAATAGTACTTTCTTTATGTCACTAAATTGTCTCATAAAGCAACAAACACAACTCATTTTCTAATTGAGGAAAGGCCCGACCTTTCCCTGTTGATATGATTTCTTGTTAGTGTTGATATTCGTTCAAATGAGCCTAGATCCAGCCTCGATACTGTTTGAGTATCACTGAGTATCTGTCTGGTTTTTTATACTTTGGACAACCCTATTATGATCCGGCAGCTTGACCTGCACATGCATCTTTGACAGTGTGGCCATACAGCTCCACTGATGCAGACAAACACTGCATTTCATTGATGCATTTGCAGAATGGCCTTCGGCATTTAATCTTTCTAGATATTTTAAGCTCCAGTGATGCAGTCAGTGTTTTGGTAAAGATTATTTGGTACACTGTGACATCTGATTTATAATCCCAAAGTGGTCTCTAGATGTGTATTTGCTTGTGTTATCTGTCAACAGTGTGAAGTGTTGTGAAAACATCATTAGGCAACTGTTCACATGTAAAAACTGGCCTTTTCTGGGAATATTTATGACTTCAAAGTGTAGTGTAGGGAAATGCTTTTTCATGGTCGCACCTTTTGGTAGAGTGAGTAGCTGCGTGATACAAGACAATATTTGTTGAGATTTCAAACACCTGCTGTTTATCTGGCACTTATCTCCTGTTTGATTCAGTGAACTGAGGAAATAGTACCATCCGTGCAGGCGTATGTCTTTAGGGAGCAATAAGCCAGCCTCGCATGTGCCAACAGTATCAATGAAAAAGCAGATAAAACACATCACCGAAAGCCAGTGCGCTGCAGTACTACTATGCACTTAGTCGCCTCTGGACCTGGCCCAATTCACTGTCCGCAGTGAGGAGACCACAGCGGTGCACTGCAAACAGCCAGGAAGCCTATAGCAATGTCAGCCATTTGACACGACTATTTCTGAATCCAATCCAGTCACATTAACACACAGTCACTGTTTAAAAGCTCTCAGTGCAGCGTCACGTTTAGCAGAGCAGAGTAGTGATGCAACCTGATCTTCAATGTAACAGGGTTTTTGACGGATCAATACTCAGAGTGAGACCGAGCCCGGCTTTAAATTTCCCTGAATCAATCAGTGTTAGAAGTTGATTTAGGCACTGTGGTTTGGAATTGGAAAAGCTTTTAACTATGAAGAGAGACAGGGACATTACAGCAGTGGAGTACTCTGATCTGATGTTCGCGACGCCTGGTTCACTTTCAGACAGGAAATCATTTCACACACAAACGTGACAAAACTGTGGTCATATGTTTGCGTGTCTGCCTCGTGAATATGTGACTGGTACATTTCACAATTTAAGCTTTTTAGTTCGACCCTGTCACCGCAAGGAACAAAGCACGATGTGAAATGTACTATACATGACAGGGTTGTCAAAAGAAACACTGATACTTAAACTAATATTAAAACTAGAAACTTATTTGAAGTATTGATACTAAATAAAATAATAAAAACAGGCCAAAAAGTGATTTTTCTTGAACAGATTGTTAGATCATTTTAGAGAAGTTTTGACCTTTGTCAGAACTAGTGTCAGAAGACCACATGATAATATTAAAGGAACTGGTTTCATCCTGTGTTAAAAATACATAATATTGTTTAAGAGAGTGTGGTATTGAAATTGGTACTGGAAGTATCTAGTATATTCACTAATACATGCTCAAGTGCTAATCTGAACCTGTTTTTCTATAGATATCACAGTGTTTGTGCTGATGGTGGCACTTTGCCTAATTATTACTCACACCTCAAAGTTACTCAGGGCTAAACCTAGGTGTGTGGGAAGTGCTGAATCAAAATGATGACAGTACTCATCCTCTTAGGGTTCAGAAGTCACTAACTCTTCCTGTTTCCTGCAGAGGGCTGTGGGAGGGTACACACATGTCATTCAGCCATGACTTCGTCAACAGGGTGTATGAAGCATTAGACTCTTCAATATGCACAATTTTGTCCGGCTCAAGTAGCACTTATTCTTGTTTCCATGCAATCTTATTGCTTTGCCTGAAATGTTCCACAGTATGGTATTAAACAAATCTATTTTGAATTTACCCATGTTTTATTACTTACAAATAAGGAGGCAGTGCTTGCTTTGTGGATTTGGTATTGTTCTATTTTCTATTACTTTATGTATTGATGAATTTATCTTTTATTTCATTTTTTATGTTGTGTCCCATCCCTACTTGAACTGGAACATTGAAAGATGTTGTACTTCACTTACCTTTGCTCTAGATCTAACCTTGTCCCTGAAAGCGGGGAAGACCTCACTGTCACGTGACCTGTCATGTGACCTCAAAGTAAATTTAAGGCTCCCTGGTAAAAACACATTGGCTAACTGTCACTAAACAGCAGCACAGCCTGTGTTTGGTCAACACTGAGGCTGAGCACACACTAAAACTGATGGTGCCTCTTAAAATTAGGATTGTTCACCTTCCTCGAGGATTGTCAAAAATACCCATTATCCAGATATGAATCAGTACTGAAACTAGAATAGAAACCAATATGGAAGAAAATCACACTGGACTGTTTTGATGTAGTGACCTGAAGCTGTGCGACCACGTGGGACAGATGGTAACGTGGAAGAAACTACTTGTATTTTGTGTGAAACATTGTGTGTTTTTTATTATTATTGTTTTATTGTGGTTTTGAAACGTGTATCAGGTCTTTTTGTTAGTATTGAAATCTTGTTACACCACTGCCTTTACTTCCATGGCCATTATTGTATCTTGACTTTTACGTTTGGGACCACTGTCTGTCTGTATTATGGCGGGACACAGACCAGACCAGTCTCACTATTCAGTGTTTTAGAAAGGATCACACAGCTCAGAGCTAAATTGTATAGTTCCTACACAAACAACACTATTTTTCTTTTTATCTGTTGAATTCTGTCCTGCCTCCTTCCCGTTAGCAAATTACCTGGCTCCTTGTGCACAGTGTTTTTTAACTATAATGATTTACTTATGAAGGCAATTCAACCCCTTATTGAGGCTTGGGACTGATTTGCAAACATTTGATAGTTAGTGTAAAGGTTTGATAGTGTAAAGGTTTCAGCGGTGGTTATCTGAACACTGCTTTTGCCGTGTTAGTTAAATACATTCTACAAAGACTAAAAAGCACATTAACTTCTCCAGTTCATCTAAATCAAAATACATATTGTGTTAGTAATAGTCGTACAAGGATTGCAGTTGTAGGATAAGTAGCATGCAGCGCTCTAAATCATGCATTTCCTTTATGAAAAGACATTTAATCCCTGAGTGCTTTAAATGGGTTGGGATGACCAGTCTAGCGGAGGGTCAGGTTTCTGAGGATGTGGTGGTGCGGCGTTGTGGTGCAGAGAGCATCAAGGTCTTCCATCCTGTCCAGACCTCACAAAGACTGACAAAGACTGACACAAACTAACACAAGGCTCAGTGAGAATAGTGAGATGGACGAGCGCCTGGGCATTTGGAGAGCTGAGAGGAGCATCCACACTGTGCAAGCTAAAAATAATTCAGCTCTTTGATAGCACTGGGCCATGGCATATTGCTGGTGGTATATTGTGATATTCAGTTTGTAATATCATGATATAATTGCACGTGCGCTACATCTGATTTTCTTCTCAGTTGTGAGGGGTGGCAGACAAAGATCAAGGCAAGTTGTTATCGCTAAAGACCGACTTGAATGTGAAGTTAATGCAGATAATGAAGGAGACATGAAGAGTACAAGAAGAATTTATAGCTATAACTTAAATAGCCCAAAACAAGTAACTACAAATATTTTATAAAAGCCAACATTAAGCAACCTTTTATATTGTCAATTATCGCGTTATCTTCCTGCCCTCTTCTTTCAACTCTGACTTTCTGTGGACTTAGGTCTGGAAATGATGCAGCTGTGACATACGGTCACGTAATCTTCTTAAGCTTTTCAGAAAAAAAGATTAAATTGACATCTTTAATCTAGGGAGACTTTAGATCTAGGTCTTTTTATGAAGCCACGCAATATTTTTATTTGACTCTTCCTGTGCCATAAGAAAACCCAAACCTAGATGGACATAGATTCACTCTTTGTTATAGCTCCTGTTGGTGCGATGTACAGTATTGGATGACAATATAAGATTTTGTCTTCTAAGTTGATGTGTTAGAAATTGAGAGGGTCGAGTTTAAGCGTTTTGTAGGGATGAGTATTATAATAATTATAAATGTGTGTGTGTATATATATATATAAAATATATAAAATATCTCCTCCTCACCCTCCGCGGGTAGTCTTTTTATCCCCTCTTTTTCCACGCTCGGGACCTGGGAGCTTGAGGGTTCTGCGCAGTATCTTTGCTGTTCCTAGTACTGCACTTTTCTGGACTGAGATGTCTGATGTTTTTCCTGGGATCTGCTGTAGCCACTCCTCCAGTTGGGGGGTCACTGCCCCGAGTCCGATGACCACGGGCACCACTGAGGCCTTCACCTTCCAGTCCTTCTCCAGCTCTTCTGTGAGCCCCTGGTATTTCTCTTGTTTCTCATGCTCCTTTTTTCTGATGTTCCATCGCTTGGCACTGCGATGTCCACCACAACGGCTTTGCTCTGTTGTCTCTATCCATCACCACTGTGTCCGGTTTGTTCGCTATCACCATTCTGTCAGTCTGTATCTGGAAGTCTCACAGAATCTTGGCTCGATCATTCTCCACGACCTTTGGAGGTGTTTCCTATCTTGACCTTGGGGTTCTAGTCTGTACTCTGTACAGATGTTTCTGTACACTATGCCCGCCACTTGATTATGCCCGCTCCATGTATGCTTTCCCTGCAGCATCTTACACCCTGCAGTTATGTGCTGGATTATATATATATATATATATATATATATATATATATATATATATATATATATATATATATATATATATATATATATATATATATATATATATATATATATATATATATATAATAATAGAATATGAATGGACTTTATTGTTCCTTCAACATGTAAAACAAAATGAAATGATATTTCTCCTCACAATTATTGTAAACACAAAAGTTATATATTGTGACTTCCCCCATTATAATTATGTGGACTGTAACACAGTGTATAATTACAAATAATAAGAAACTACTTCTGGTGGTAGATCTTATATGAATATTAGAGATTTAAGTAGATTTTAGTTTTTTAATGGGCACTTTCTGGTCCTGTTTTAAGAATGTATTGAGTAGTGACATTTAAACTGTGTTGTGTTTGTAGCCACAAATATAAGAGGATGTCTTCAGTTCCTCTTCACTTTGTTCTGCTTGAGGCATATCAGATACTCACCCACAGGACTGAAGACTGGCTCTGTAGCAATGATAGTAGCAAATATGCTGCAACTATGTATCTGAGACACCTGGATCAGTGAAAGTTTTGAGCAAGAAAAGTCTTATCAACAATGGTAAGAACACCATAAACTTTCACGTGTACTGCTTATTAAATCTGCCTACTGTTCAACACAGGGGGAAATACTTATGCATCATTGGACCTGTACTGCAATCAGAAATATTGAATGTATGTATATAGCAAAAGACAAAGTTAAAATCTGTCAGCTGGACAAATCGTTGTAAGAGTGAAGACATTTCGCTGCTCCAGTTGACAGATTTTAACCTCGTCTTTTGCGATGGATCAGACCTGGACGACTGAGGGTTTACACAGATGTATGTATGTAGCATTTGCATTAAAAATACTGTTTAAGTGAATAGTACTTTGACTCTGGTGAAAGTGCTCCTCTCACGCTCTAACTATGCATCCTCCTCTATGTCACTTCTGCAGAAACTTGCCATGGGCAAGGTCAGTGATAACTGACTGTAACTTAAGTAATAGGTTTTTTTCTTATATTGTTGAATTTTAAGATTAAGAAGGCTGTAGACCTCTCCATTAAAAGACCCAAGCTTAATGTTGATTATTAGAAATGTGTGAATATCAATCTCAATTAAAATTAGTTTAAGTACACAGCCCTACTATTACTACTATACCAGCAATACATGTATTACTACTTGCCATCTGTCACAACCTCTGCCACCATCACCACGATTACCACAGTTCGACATTTGAATGATCTATAAGAATACTACTTAATAGTCCAATAGTTCACAATAGTTTAATTGTACACTGAAACAAATCTTAAATGCACTGTTATAAAGTGATGAATAAAAAGGGTAATCTATGCAGCAAACTACATACTAATTCACGTGTTTGCATTTTCCCCCAGATCCCCCCAAAACTGTTACAATGATTCTCCTGTTCAGCAGCAGACACGGCCTGTTAGTCGATGCACAGAAACACCAAACACGTTACCATGGAAACTAGGGTTTACTGGGTGGGGGTCTTTGCAATATATAGCATTGGTACAAAGGCCTGACTAATATATGTCAAAGTTTGCCCAGCACTGGAGAGATTAGTTTGCATCTTTGTTTATTTATTTCAATTTAAAAATAGCCCATTGCCAATATTTGTTATACTCCCACTATTTGTTACAGATGAGAAAATTGATAGCTCACACATGGCTCGGAGACATTACGATGCTGCTGCATGGTGGTAATGATTGGACAGAGAGAAAAAAGACATTTGTGTGGTGTGGGTAATGATGTTTGCGAAAGGTTCCCAGAAAGAAACATGAGCGGGGTTTTAATGCACCAGTGTAGGGCTGGCACCATGCAGACTGTGCTCCGTGTCCTCTAAGTGTCAGATAAATGTAGCAGAGGAGACAAGGCAGAGCACCATTCTCAGCTCTTAAACATCTTCCACAACTCTACCTTTCTGCTCCATCCCTGAGTTTTTTCAATATATAGTGAAATGTTGCAAGGTCTAAAAATCACATTAGTGTTTTTTTTATATATATATATCTGAAACGGTGCACGGTTTTAGTGTTACTGTTGAAATTATGTCAGGCGCGACAAACTTTAGAGACATTATGTGCTGTGCTGTCTTAATATATATATACATTATTTAGATAAACATGAAAAGGTGAATTAATTACCACAAATGATGTATCTTAAAACATAAATGATCCGCTAACAACAACTTACAAGTTGTTTTATTTTTCAGTGTCAGTCAAGTTGTCATCCTCTGTCCTTGTCCCAGAATCTGTAAAGTGTGTACTTCTTCCTTGGTCAAAACTGTAGTGTGGCTTGTGGATCCTGTTAAGCTTTTGCAGGCCTCATTTGAATGCATTTATGACAGCACTCTCAGTTAACAGCATTTTCATATGCTCCTAAAATTGCACAGTGGTTCATTATTAGAGGTTGTTATACAGTTGATATATACAAGTTAAGACACAGACAAATACATTGTCCTTTTTAAGTAATTACAACACATTGAGTGAGTTTACCCCGGTGCAGTGAATAAGAGCCCCGAAAGAGTGACGTAAATGTCACTGAAGGATGTGGCCATTCTGTTGAGACTATGAAATATTGCATACCTCAAAGGTTAAACTGTTGTTATTAGAGTTACAGCCACACTGGACACAATAGATAATCTATGTATAACTTTTATACAATAGGGCTTTCACTGGGGCTTTTACTACTGCTCTATTTATAGCCAAATGAATGCTGTATGCAAAAAAATAGAGGCAAAATCTAATAGTTCTAAATCTAATAGTAAAAAAAGAAACAAAATATATAAATATGCAAGATTATGATTCTTTAAAGGTGCACTATGTAACTTTTCTGGTGAAATGTACGCCACCTGCTGTTTCCGTGTAAATGTTTTTGCTTTGCCTGTATACAGCGTTACACAGTTTGGCCTTTAGCTTATCTATATTTATGGAAACAAACAGGTTATGCCACCTGGCCAAGTTACAGGTCAGATCTGTGGAGAGGCAACCCTGTTCACATTAAGAATGCATGTTTTTCATGGGACTTATGGGCAGTGAAAAAGCCATAATGAAATGTGGAACATTCCTGTCAAAACAATAACATGACTAAGTACAGAAGCAGATGACGGGCCTCCTATCAGGAAAGTTGCGTGCGCAGTCAATTCAAAATGTAAAACAAAAATTGTATTTATTGTGTTAGTAAATTCTCAACAACTAGAGCATCCATAGCGTTCTTCTTAAATGAAAATGTGCGCATGCTAAACAAGTACTGTCATTCCATCCATCCAACTGCAAGGAAATGAACAAAAGTGAAAGAAGGATATGTAGGAAACAAAGATTTCTTGTGACTTCCTCTCTTCAGGCTGCAGACTTTTATCTATGTGAGCAAGTGTCTGTTCTGTCTAGCTTTTTTTTCTTTTTTGGTTGCAGCTTGCACCACTGCACCTGCTCATAAGGCTGTAAGCCAAAGAGAGTGAACAGATAGCACAGATGCATGAGAGCGGGCAGCAGACAGGAAGACACATCTGATTGAGAGCTGCTAAAGGTTTCGACTTTAGTTGTTTGACGTCAGTTTTGGTTAGTACCAGGCAAAGATAGACACCAGCTGAAGTAAACAAAACAGAAAGCTGGTAAGTTGCATATGAAGCTTTTGAAAGTAATTTGTTGACAGCAATATAAGAAACTTGTCTATAGTAGGCTTGTATGTGGCTTTCTTGTTCTCTTATTAGCAGGAAATTCCCCCATGTGTTCTTACTGGTGTGAGTTTGTGCCAGGTGTGTGCAGTGACGCTACTTGAGCAGAGTTTTCACATGAAACAAAAGTGTTAAGAGCGCAGTAGAAATGTCACGTGGTTGTTGTATGAGGAGCTTGTGTCTGCATGATATTTTTGGGGATTTTTTTCTGGTGGAGGGCACTGGAATGTTTCACACTATGGCATAAAACATGTCTATCTTGCATTAAAGCTGTTTTAATGGCAAAAATGTGTAATTTCGTCTGGCTGTGTCACCTGTCTCCCTGGAGATAGATCAATGTCATACTGTAAAATCTCCATTACAACAGGCAAGTTGCAGACCCTTTACCAGAAAAGGATGCAATATGTATTTTAGGAAATGCATTTAAACTAAATATACCAAATTAACAAAGTTAATTCTTACCATTATTTTACTGTCATAGAAGAGATAATGGCCACATCTGTTTAGGTAAATTTGTAAGCAGTACTGTTTGATTGACCCTTATATAACTCTTGAGGAGCAAATTAACCACACAATTAGCGCTAATGCAATTATCTTGGAGTATATATGAAGTATCGGAGTAATCATTGAGGTAACAAGCGGTACAATTAATTTGAATGTGTACAAAATATGCAATATGATTTGTTATTGTGAGACCACAATATCAACATTGTGTTCTTTTGTGTTCTTGTTTAGGTGGCCAGAGGACAAAAGGAGAGCTGCAGTGCACACAAATGGACCCCACATCATGTTTGATACAGACAGAGCCTCTCCTGCTCAGAGGGTAGGGAAGACACGTGCTCTATGATGACAAGCTCCTGGAAAAGTACTTCTCCCCTGCACATATGCACGGCTGCGGGACTCCTGCTTTGAGCAACACCTCCAAACTTTTTAATTTTCACTTTCAAACTCAATACTTTCAAGTCAAGATTCCAGTCACAGAGGCATTAGTGATTTAAGTGGTGTGAAAAGGCTCTGTATTCGTTTCACGCTGAGGTAGTTGCACTTTGCATTCCCATTTTACAGCCGCACCTTAGAGTCAGTGAAAGGATCAGGAATTAAGTCTGGAGTCAGATTCACAGGCACAATGCAGTCAGATGACCTCTTCATTCGCAAGTTCCGCCGCCAAAATGTGCGCCCCCCCATTGCGACTGTGAACTTTGACCCCAAGAGGGATGCGGGTGTGGTGGAGTGGCCCCCCAGGAGGGAAGGCAACGGGACAGAAGCAGACAGTCTTACCCCAAGTCGAGTGGGGTTAAACCTGAGAGCTGTGGGCAGAGGACACATCATGCAGAGGAGTAACAGCGATGTGACGTTAGGGGACTTGGACTCATCTGGGAAGGCGGGGGGCAAAGCGGTGCGGGTGGAGAAGGTGGGTGCAGGAGCACAGGGTGATTCGGGTTTGCTGCACAGAGAGTATGGCAGTCTGTCCTCTCTGGAGAGACAGACGCAGACCCCCGAGTCCAACACAGAGGAGCAGGGCCCACTCAGTCCAAACGAGTTGCGCTTTAAAGACCCCTTTCTGCTCTTAGGGCTCCAGGGTAACCCCCCAGAGCCCGATGGGTACTTTAAAGGCATCACTGCAACAATAGGAGAGTCCCCTAAACCAGCCAAGCCTCCAAAACCAGAAGGTCTCACAAAGAAGGCCAAGCTCACACCTGTACCACAGCATGCATCATGTGACAGCGGCGGGGGGGCCTGGGTGAGAAACTTTGCCCATTACGATGTTCAGAGCATCCTGTTTGACCTCACAGAAGCAGCCACTAACAGAGACAGTATCGGCCGCAAGAAGAACATCACGTCTGGAGCTTCTGCTGCCTCTCAGCTCCGACCACTGTCCCAGGGCAGCTCATCCTCACTGTCACAGGGGGGGAACGCTAACGGGGCCAATGTGGATGATCCAGAACAGTCACTACTGTTAGATGAAGGCGACGGTAATGACAATGAGCTGCTCTTGAGCTGCCCACATTTCCGCAATGAGACTGGGGGGGAGGAGCAGGTGGGGCTGGGCCGGTCCCAGGGCAGACAGAGGCCGTGGTCCAGTCTGAGGACTCCCAATGATGCTGTGTCTGTCCTGGAGGAGCCCCGAGAGAGCAACGTCCAGCAGCAGGGCAAGAGCAACTACTTCATAGAGCACGCAGACCTGGGTGCCCACTACTATCGCAAATACTTTTACATGAAAGGTATGTGCTACAAAGCAGAATAAATGCTTTGCAATTAAGAAATAAACATCAATAATTATAAAGATACATTGACTTTTGGGGGAAAAAACTGTGGATTTGTTATTTCTCCATGGCAGAGCATCAAAACTTCTTTGGGATGGACGACCGTCTGGGCCCTGTGGCTATTAGTTTCCGGCGTGAGGAGAAGGAGGGGTCCAGCGGAGCTCAGTACAATTACAGAATCATCTTCCGCACCACAGAGGTAAATGTGAAGGCTAAATCTCTGTTTTACTTAATGAAAATGGTTGAGGTGAGGAGTAAATATCTCTCTTTCCAGATGAAGACACTGAGGGGCTCTATCCTGGAGGAGTCTGTCCCCTCAGCTGCACGCCACACCACCCCCAGAGGCTTATCTCCCAAAAGGCTGCTGGAGTTCATCATGCCTGAACTCAACCTGCACTGTCTGCGCCTCGCCTCTAACTCGCCCAAAGTCAGGGACACGCTACTCAAACTCGATGAACAAGGGGTCAGTCCAAAGATACAACACTATTCATTCTGGCAGATGATGTCTTCTCAGACATTTATTAGTTAACTGTAGGACTAAACAGCTTTTCTTCTTCTTTTTCACAAATAACAAATTATTTGCTTTTTGAGATAGGGTCTATATGGAGAGCAGTAGTATTTTATGTTATTTTTTTAAGTGTTTGTTAAGAGTCTTTCCTATGGGGCGATTTGTAACACATCTTCTGACCTTCTAGTTATAACAGTATTTATATAGTGTATAGTACAGTAAGCTCGGTAAGCAGTAAGTAATTTCTGTCTTGGGTACATGCAAATTAAATATAAATCCTACGTAAAGAGATTATCAATCTTCTCTTTCCCATCCTCTGTAGCTGAATTTCCAGCGTAAAGTCGGCATCATGTACTGCAGATCAGGGCAGAGCTCAGAAGAAGACATGTACAACAATGAGAGTTCAGGGCCAGCTTTTGAGGAGTTCCTGGACCTGCTGGGAGAGCGGGTACGGCTCAAAGGCTGGGAGAAATACCGTGCTCAACTGGACAACAAGAGTGAGTCAAAAAACACACACTACACACTACGGTTGTTTAAAAAATCAATACATGCACTTACCAAACATGCACAATAGGTAAAGTCCTCCAGACCAAGCCTAAGTCAAGATCTGGAGATGGGTCCCCGGGTGCTCCTGACTGCTTAACCTTAACCCTATACTTATTTGAAAGTATTGATTCTGGAAAAAAAAAAAAAAAACTTAAATAGGACAAAATAGGACCTTTTCTGAGTAGTTTTTGAATAGTATTAATCTAAACTCAAAACTATTAAGACAATATAGATCATTTTGTGACTCTAAAAATAGACCGTTCTTTTGATCCTTGTGGTATCAAAAGTGTATCAACAGCACTACTACACACCCATCGATGTGCTCTGTCTCACCTTGTCACAAATATCTGGGCATCAGTGCACCAAAGATAACTCCTATCTATCTCCATGTAATCTGAGTAATGGCTGCAAAATAGCATAGTCACTGCTGATAATCTGCCAGCTGTTTACCCTTCAGAGAGTGACAGACCACAGGAAATTGAACCCGAAATCTCCATCCATGGACATTTAAATTTTTTTTATGTGAAGATTATAATATGTCTGTTTTGTGTTTTTTTCAGCGGATTCAACTGGAACGCACTCACTCTACACACGGTACCAGGACTATGAGATTATGTTCCATGTGTCCACAATGCTGCCCTACACATCCAATAACACACAACAGGTAAAGCCCAACCCTGCACAGTTTTGTAGACCTATCACAGAAAAAAACACACACGCATGTCATCTGCATGATTCTATAGAAATAGGAAGTAGTTTTAACTTCCTATATATATATAAGCCAAAGGAACAATATTTTCCATGTCCAGATTTTTTAGCTTAAAATTTTAAAAACAATGCACGCAACCTATGATACTTTGATTTACTTATGTAAATCAGGTCTTTTTTTCTTTATTAAATATGTATGTTTAAATTTAGAGAGGGTCTTGTAAGTGTACTGAAGTAAGTGTATCACATGCACAATAAAACATTTCCATTCACCCATGAAAATCTTTTTACTGTTAAGCTGCTTTCATAGGTTCATAATTATTTTAGTGAGCAGGATCTATTTTTAATCCCTTGTTCTATTCTTGTTATGGTTTAAACTTGTATCTTATTGGGTGACAGTTTTTGGTCTGTTTTATTTTCAGCTGCTGAGGAAGAGGCACATCGGAAACGACATTGTGACAATCGTGTTCCAGGAGCCTGGCGCTTTGCCCTTCACCCCCAAATCCATCCGCTCCCATTTTCAACACGTTTTCATCATTGTCCAGGTCCATGAGCCCTGCACAGAAAACACCTACTACAGGTTGGCACATCTGCTAATACTTCAGACAGTACAATGTCTTTAGACATTTTGGCAGTCAAGAGAGCTAGTTTTAAGCATTCTACTGAAGAGCTTATTAGTATGCGTCACAAATTCAATGTAACATATTTGTGCCCCTTTTACAATCTACCCTAACCCCCCATTATTTTTAGGTTGAAGAAAAGCTCTAAGCATCAAATACAATCTCATAGTATTTATATAAGATTGATATTGTTTTATGTTGCATTCAAAACTTGCCCCAAAGCATGTATTTATGCAGTAATATTTTTTGTGTGGATGTCGGAGGTTAGTAATTCTGGGCACCAGTTGTTTGCCCTGAAAACTAGACAGAGACAGATTGAATGCAGCAGCTGGACTCTCTTTTTCTCTCTCTCATTCCTCTCTTGCCTGTTTTGTTCAGGGTGGCTGTGACACGCTCTAAAGACATGCCATTATTTGGCCCGCTGTTCCCCAAGGGCGCACGCTTCCCTCGATCTTCCGCCTTCCGTGACTTCCTCCTGGCAAAGGCAGTGAATGCCGAAAACGCTGCTGAGAAGTCGGAGAAGTTTAGATCCATGGCCACCAGGACACGACAAGAATACCTCAAAGATCTAGCAGAGAATTATGTCACCACCACACCTATTGATTCATCTACCAAATTCCCTCTGCTGTCTCTTGGGGGCAAACGAAAAGACAAGCAGAAAGGGGCCAAAGGAGCAGAGTTACACAGCGCTGGGGCTCTGGTCTGGGCAGTTATGGTCAGTAGTGGGGATGAAGCAGAGGCAGGGGAACATAGGCTGTCGTGTTTGCTGGGGGTGTCTGCAGAGTCAGTAGTTCTCATAGAAAGGTGCACAAGAAGAGTGGTCTTCAACTGCTCCTGTCGGGATGTGATTGGCTGGAAGGCAGTGACTGAAGTGAAAGATGGGGGTCCGAGTTTGGATATCTTCTACGAGCGAGGGGAGTCGGTGTCCATGAGTGTCCCGGAGGTGCAGGTGGAGGACATAAAGGAGGTGGTGCAGAGACTGGAGGTGAGTCTAAATTGAAAATAAACACACGATGATGTAAACTTTTCTGGTGGAGGATATGTCACCTGCTCTGCTTCCATGGTTATTTCTTTGTCTGGAATGTTACTTATTCTGGCATTAAACTTGCATATATTCCAGGATTTTTATTGCTAATGAAATAAAAAATGTCAAAATGCATTCTTACTCAGAGTGAGCTTGTATTTCTACAGATCTGATCTATAACTAGCTTGACTTCATGGAGTTGGATAAGTTTAATTGTATACTGTGAACCATTCCAGGCAAAGTAGACATCTCCATGGAGAAAAGCAGGTGGCAGACCATTCACAGAAAAGTTACATAGTACACCTTTAATGCAGCATTTAGTTTTTTGGGATAATTGATTTAGGCTTTGTGTAATATTAGATGGATAATTGCAGGGACATTAGCAGAGTAGGTAGCACTCCAATCTCTTAACTAATTATTGTTCAGAGGGGCACAACAATAATTTTCTCTGATTGAACTTCATCTCACAGGGCCCATTCTTATTTTATTACAGTTATGAAGCTGAAGCTCATCTGGAATCTTTGCTTTGTACACTGTAATAATTCTAGTTATTTGCATTTTCAGTGACTAAAAACCTTTATATTATAATTTCACTAAAATGTGATGTGATTTTTCCATATAAAATTGTTGATTGTCAGCATTTTTTATTATTATTAAAATTGACGTCTTTGTCTACAGTATGTTTAATTAACATAAAAACAGGACATTATATGACTCCTTAGACACAACCACATAAATGCAAAACATGCACAAACTAAGATAGTCCAGTAAAATGTACCTTAACCTTATGTCACATCTTTCTAACCCAATCTCTCCTTCTCAGCTCGTGACCCGTGGCTGTGAGGCTCTCGAGGTCACCCCCCTGCGTGACGGCGTGGGTCAGCCTGGTTTCCTGATGAATGAAGAGGGCTTTGTCACGGAACTGCAGCGCTTTGGTTATGCAGAGAGTGGTGGTCTGCAGCTGTGGGCTCGAGTGGTCCGTCTGTGCGGTCACTCTTTAGTTTACCTGACCCCTGAGGAGAGGACCAGGCTGCTTCGGACCGCGCACAAAATCCACATCACCGTTATCCCGCCGGATGAGAATGGAAAGCCTCGCAGGTGAGCTGGAGATAAAGTCGAGACAAGCTTTTATAATGCACTAATGAGGCCACTAATGACACAATTAACCAAGAATAGGAGACAGGAAGTGGTGGTTTATAAGAGGGATTTTGTAGAGAAAAGCCGAAGAAAGAATATGTCAGTGCTACCCTGTTATACACCTGCCGGCTACAAACTAATCAAATGGTGTAATGACCTCTAATTGTGTGCATAGCCATTGGGGCCATTACCGATGCACTTTCTTAACAGCACAAGTTAGTGAGGGTCAGTAGAAAGCGACTTTAAAAATTGAACCAATACAAAATTAGAGGCTCTTTTGCATCAGACCTCAAATTTGCATCTTTTAAGTTCACCAAAAGAGACATTTATTCTTTATGAAATTGTTCACACACAGTAATGAGCAATGAGCAATCTAATGTTATTAAAGGAGAAATAACGCAAAGGGCCAGTCAGTTCTGCAGTTTGTTTGTTTTTTTGTCCCATTTCTATTACTAACCCTTTTTAGAGCAATATTCCAGTTGAGGAACAAAATGTAAAATGATGATCTACTTATAAAGAAAGCATAGTATGTCTCCTTTAAAGTACATTTTAAAGAACTCTTTACAGATCAATTCTACTCATGCATTTTACTTTGTATATTTTACCTTCTTTGGTAAAATATGTTAACAAATATGTGTCACATTGTTTAACCGTTGCTTTGTGTCTTTTATCTGTAGAAGTTTCTCAGAGCTCTATCAGAAGGCCATCATGGATGCTGAGTGTAAAACAGGAGAGAACCAGTCTGGAGAGGCCTGGGTTCTGGACGAGAGGGAGGAGGCAGAGGAGGAGGATAGGGTCATCCAAATGGACATCACTGATGCAGGAAATACAAACAAACAGCCCAGCAACAAAACACAGAGTGAAAAAAGTGAAGAGTCACTCCTCATGCTGCCCAGTTTACCTTTGTTACGGGCAACATCACTGCAGGACCAACCGGCCAATCAGAGCCAAGAAGAGTCCTCCACACAGCTCACACGTAGCTTCTCACTGGAGAGACAGCCCTCCTTCAAAGACACATGTGATGCGTAAGTTTTTATATATTTAACCATAGGAGGCTTCACAATTTGGTGTTTCTCATGTGATCTGCTGTATCTAAAATATAATGTTATTTTGAAAATTAAATGGCTTTTAATTGTGTTGTGTAGATTCTTGTTTTCATGTCAAGCTTTGATGGGGGATAATGAACATTTGCACAGATTTTTTTTTAGATAATTATGTTTATTCCACAACAAAAGATTATGGCATATTACTGTATGCAGTAACAAACCTCCACCAACTCCCAAAGTAAAAGTTGTTAGGTTGTATTATGATCAAACAAAACAATTTGAACATGGATTTTAATTTACAAATCCCAGACTCTGTTAATCACAAACTATGATATTTAACAGTAATAGTATTTTTCGTTTTGCAGTGATGTGTATGATAACGAGCCTCTAAAGATGGACCACCACATCTATGAGAACGTGGGAGAGCTGAGAGATGCCACTCCTGATCTGATCCTGGCCGTCAAACCTAAAGTCCCCCTGGAGGAGGAGCAGGTGACAGATTGCATAAATAAAATATCCTCCAATCAGGCTGTACTTTCTTGTTTACATTTCTTTGCTCCCTGTTTGTTTTCAGTTCCTGGGGACTGACTTTGGAGATGATAAAGCCTCTGCCAGTGATGGTTCTCTCCCTCGGATGTCATGTATCGATCGAGCCGAAAGAAATTCACGAGCCCTGAGTCTTCATAACTCCATCACAAAAAGTAAGCACCAAAATATATTAACAAAAAAACATTGTTTGTAATTTCTTGTACATATTTGGCTTTTGTCTTCCGACAGTCAGTGTCACTATATATTATTTTCTCCAACAACCTTGGCTTTTCTTGAAAAATATGTATGTAGTAAATGCACCAGACAAGCAAAGGTATCCGAAAGCATTATAACCCTTATGGACAGCCAACAAATGTCCCATCATGCCCCAGCAGCTGACTCCTTTATTGTGATTTTAAAGAATTACACATGTTTGCATCTCAATTTAAGTCAGAAATTCCTCTTTTACAATCTTTATGCTCTAAACCTCTGCTCATTATCCTCTGGTGCTTCCCCTTTGTCCTTTTCTTTTATGTGCACTGCCCCTGTCCCACTAATCTAATATGAGGCCTGCTCCACTGCCACCCCCTGCCAGCACCCAGATAAAAGCAGGACAGATGGGTGGTGGGAGGGGTGGAGTTAGGCAGCCCTAAATTAAGGAACACCTCTTTCACCATCTGCTGCTCCTCTGTTGGGACTGTACCATCCTCATCATTTAACCACCTCGTAAGCACATGCACTATCAAAACTCTATGATGTTCGTGGGGCAATTATGTTGTAGTGCCACTTCACATACTGTGCCATCCTGTGTTGGTGAAAATGATGCTGGATTTATACGGCGGTGCTTTTTAATATCAGACATCAAATGCATCAAGTAATTAATAAATAAATGTATGTGTGTGTATATATTTATATGTATATTTAAATATTTATATATATTTATTTATATATATATATATACATACACACATCAGACAACAAGATGTCTCTTTTTGGTTCACTCATAAAACATTAATCAATAAATCATAAATCTTATTATTTAATCATTCTTCTTTTTTTTTTCACTTTTCATTTATCTCACCTACTTTGAGTGGAATACACTCTATGCACTAATTACTCATTAAAGGTCTTCATAATCTTCAGTGTACTCCCTTGGTGATCCTGTCTGAGAATGTAAAGCAGCACTGCCATCTTGTGGAGACTTAATGTTACTGTCCTCATGTATCTGTCCACAGCTCCACTGCAGTTACATGATGTTAGTGGATGTTAAAGTTGCACTATGTAGCTTTTCAGACTGAGAGACCACGGCCTACTTGTCTCCCTGAATATGCTATTACTTTGCCTAGAATATTTCACAGTATGGCATTACCTTGCCTATTTCCATGGAAGCAAGTAGGTGATGCCATCAGATCAAATTGCAGGTAAGATCTGTGGAAAAGGCAAGCTGTTTTTTGGTATAAATAAATATTATAAATGTTAACTAGTGCCATAATTAGTGCCGTACTGTGGAGCACTTCAGTCAAAGCAATACCGTTTCCATGGTGAGAAGCAGGCAACTGACCCCCACCAGAAATGTTACATCACAGTGCACCTTTAAACACTGTTATTTGGTGTGATGATCAACATTTCTCTTCCCTCGCAGTCCTCTCAGAGACGACAGACTCCACTGAAGAGGAGTGGCAGTCCATCGCAGACCTGGCTACAGCCTGCCGCAGCATCCTGGAGGCTCTGTCACGAGAGGGTGAGCAACTGCATTCAGCGCTCTTTACTTACCACATTTACAGCATTTTTATTAATATGTTTACAATTTGTAACTTTTTTGCAGATCGCAAAGGTAGTGATTCATCGCAGTCAGGAGATCAAGCAGATGGAAAACAAAGGGACTCAAAGGATAGGTAAGTCTTTAGATTTACAGATCTGATACAGGTTTAGGTCCATTTCATGTTTACATAATGGCTCACAATAGCACAATTGTACAATTTAGAAAGATTGTCGTTGAGTTGTTGAGTTGTCTCTCACAAACAAGGATATGAAGTAGTATTTTCTCCTTTTGTGGTAATTTTATGGTCCATTCACATTTGTGATAAACTTGAACCTCAACCAAAACATTTACAAGCACACTGATGCACATTCCTGATGCATTGTTAAAATACCATTATCAAGGTAATACAAAAAAGAAATCAAGATATTAAATATATTTAACATATTTAATGTCATCCATACTCAGTGCAGATAAAGTTCTTGTGCAGGTAGCTCCTGCTTCATGTGTGCAGCTGCAGTAGTCTCAGTAAATTGTTGTCAGAGTATTATATGCCCAGGATATGGTTCTTCTGTCATTGTGATGGACGGTTCAACCAATCAAGGAAATTGTGTAGCGCACTCCGTTCCAATCAAACCAGAGGGTGCAGGAATTTAGATGCATGTAAATGTGTTCTGCATCTTTAAATGTGAAGTGGGCCTTTAGTGAGACTAATTTGATTCTGTTGCAGTGACTCTCCAGGTCACCTGGAGGAGAAGGTGTCACAGCTTGAGTCCATGCTGAAGAAGCTGCAGGATGACCTGCAAAAGGTGCTCTAAATTTCATGAACACTTTTTTATTGTAATATTTATTTTTAACTCCAGTCAGATCAGATACAAGTAGTGTAAATTGTTTATATTCTCTTCTGACATTTGTAAATATGATATAAATATGGCAATACTGTATATTGAGTCTAAATGTATTTAAATGTGAAAGTACTGTCATGTTGAAATCTCACACCTGAATTAATGTTTTCTTTTGAGGACATATGCGACTACATTCAATAATCCTTTCAGAATTTGCATACTTCATTACTGTGCCTTATGCCTCCAGAAAACAATAACAGGAACTATGCAACACTATACAAATGTCCATACTCCACCCCCACTCATCATGTTTATGAATCTACTGAATGTGCAGTAGCAGCCCAGTCATCTCAGCATCATTTAAATGAAACCTATATGTCTGTGAAGTTACGTGTGGATGTCAAATGCACCTGTTAAGCTGGCTAATACCATTATTTTTACAATAATGATTGTCACTAATAAACCCGGGAGACTTGTGCACTGATTGTGGCCGGTTATTTCCTCTCTACACCTGCTGTCCGTGTGTTTCTTCCTCTGGAGCTCTGTCACTGCCGTGTCCTGCCACAGCCCTCTGAGAGACAGCTGTTGTTTTGTGCGTGTGTGTTACAGGAGAAGGAGGACAAGGCCGTGCTGCAGGCCGAGGTGCAGAGCCTCAGACAGAACAACCAGAGGCTGCAGGAGGAGTCTCAGAGCACAGTGGCCCGCCTCATCAAAGTCACCGAGCTGCTGTGCAACGTCAACAAGCCCTGTTAGCCGCTGTTAGCCACACGCACCAATCAGAAACATGCAAAACAACAGCAGTCTCCACACTGAGACTGTTTGCATTGGTTGGACACATACAAACCCTCAGTGTGTTCTTTTAATACCCTGAACCTGGACCTGCCTGTCGGCGGGAAGTATGCAAATCTGTTTAAAGACAATGAGACATTGTGACCTTCATGGACTGACCACTGTGCAGCTGTGCGCTGCAGTATGCTCTGTCCGAGTGCTTCTCTTAGTAAGTGTGTGTACGAGCGAATGTGCATCTCATACTGTAACTGCTTCAAATACTTGACCAAGCTGGGCCCATTAGCACTTGCAGAAAATGTGGTGATTAAGACACTGTACAGCATGTGTGGTGGTGTCTTTTGAAATGACCAAAAGTGTATATAGACATACAGTATATCTAAGAAAATATATGTGAAGAGTGCGTAGTGTTGGTATTTTCTGCGGTGGGACTTGAATTTAAAATCACGGGGATCAGTGTGTGAGGATGTAGTAATGCTACTGACTGGGCTCGGAGTGAGCTCTGGTACAGATCTCTGCCCTGTGTGTCAAAGAGTACTGTATTTAACTGGACTTTTAGGGATAAATTAAAAAATCCAGAAAATAAGGGATGTAACTGGACGCATGTTTTTATCCAGCAGTTTGTTAAATAGAGATAAGGAGAAGGCTTATACCTTTCCTGTGGACACAGATGATAATAGCAGGATCGCCTGTAGCTGTTTAAACCTCACTATTGTAGCAGCCATACTGTAGAGATCTGCTGGCCTGAACCACAGACATGCCACTAGGCAGCTTTTCCCTCTGCTGGCACATAGCTTTAGGTGTTTAACGGCAACACCTAGGACTGATAGTGAAATTCAGATTATTTATTTAACTGTTTGGCGAGTGTCTCTAGTGATATGTGGTAGCACCGAGGGCAAATCTCTCACCACCCCAAAATGTGTGTTGTTGTGTGTGTTTAATGTAATTTCTGCACTTTTTGTAAACACTGGACAGGCCACTTTTTGTTGAACTTCTATTTGGGATTGTCCAGGTAACTGCTTAATACAGCGAGGTGGCTTGTCTTACCTTTACACCACCTTACCTCACCTTTTCTGTGTCCAACTTAGAGGTGTTTTACTCTCAGTGCCAACAAAAACAAAAAAAGACTCAAAAGTCCTGGCAGCTTTTTGTGAATTCAACTGACTTAGACAAAGGGATGCCAAAATTGTGTGTTAAAAAATAATTCAAGGGTCACTGTGAATACTTGGTACCAGCATCATAAGATATATCAGATTAACTTATCAATCTATTTGTGTGTTGAAGTATGTATAGCTGGACTGGCAGGATACATATGCAGACCAAGAAGTGTTCTAGCTCCTAAATTTTAAATGGGGCACAATATGAGCTGTTTAACTTTGTCTCCTGTATAGTAAATTAGATTGTATTAGGCTGGTCAAAGCATGAGAATGTGCCAAGCAACTTCCAAGCTCTCTTTGTATGTGTGCGTGTATGTAAAAATGTAACTTATTTATCATGCAAATATGGATTCTCTAATGAGGGAAGAAATGTGAACCAGGCGCAACACGTTTTGTTTTTGGTTTTTTTCCATGATCCAAATTGCAAAATGTATCCTATGTAAAATCAGTCTTAACACCATTAGGTACGCCTTAAAAAGTGCATCTGATCAGCATTGACTGCAGTGTTATTATGATTATACATTGCTGTGCCTACCTGAAAATGTAATGTACGTTACTCTGCTTAGTGAGCTCATTTTTGTCTTTGTTTGCACTTAACTTGGTTTTGTGGCACATGAAGTATTCCTTGGTCTCCCAACTTACACAATGTGAGGGAAAGTGATCGGATGAACAAATATGAATAATAATAATATTGATGATAAAAATAGATGAGTGATGTCAGTCTGTACGATTTGAGTGTGTTTAATGAAAAAATGAAAAAAATATTGTAATTAACATTTAAAGGTTAAGGCTGTGCAACTTTTTCAGATGAGAGCCCTGCCACCTGCTCGTCTCCATGGACACTATTACTTTGCTTGCAGTGTTCTACGCAATATGGTGTTTAACTTATGTGTCTTTCTATTTCCATTACCAGTATCTTTATTGCTCAAAAACATTGTGAGCCACATTGCCTCTCCACAGGCCTCACCTACAACTTGTCCTGGTAGCGTCACCTGGTTGTCTTCATTGGGATAGATAAGTTAAATGCCATAATGTGGAAATCTCCAAAGAGACAAGGTGGTGACAGACCCTCCACCAGAAACATAACCCAGAGTACCTTTTAATCCCTTGTATGAAATATTGTGTAACTATATTCCCCACAGTAGAAAATCTGAATGAGTTTTTAGTTTTTATATTTTAAGAAGATTACAAGCACTGTCCATCATAGTGCTTCCCTCTCTCATAGTTGAACTGACTCAGAGTTAGACCACAGCTTCTCTTGATAAAACACCGAGACATTTTCCAAAGACAACATCATACTAACACTTCCCAGGACTGTGTATCTGGAAGCTCTTCGTAAACACTACACACAGAATTCATCTCCACGGCTCTGACAATGGGAGGGGAGCTGGAGGAACAGTGCCCTGCTCCATGGCTTTATTTGGGACTGGAGTCTTCAGGGGAGCTTTCTGTTACAAACACAGGGCTCGTAGTGTAAATACAGACACAGTTTGTCCATGTGTCATTATGTGAGGCGCGACTTTACCAGATGAATTACATGTGTTTTTCAATGACCATGTGGCACTTCATGACACCAGCAGAGCCAGAACCAAACCTGCTGTTTTACACTCCACATATGTTAAAAAGAAACCCATTGCTGCTCTCAAAATGATCCACAATAAGCTGGTGTGGTGTAAATACTTGTGACATTTGTTTTGACCTGAGTGAATTTACTTTTGACGCACACATTCAAATTTCTGTCTAAAACTCAAAAGACCAGGGGTGTCCAAACTTATTTTCATTAAGGGAAACACATTATTGAAACACAGATAAGCAGAGGTGGCCAACCTGACCTTTACTCAGACCTTTAACATCAATAGGACACATTCAAATGTAGAATATTGGGTTTGAATATAAGTCGATTTTTAAACATGCAGTGAAAATGATTATGGTAAAGAAACCTGAGGGCCATAAACAGTTGGCCTTCATTATTCTTTATTACAGTTTGGGTAGACCTCTCCAAACAAATATACATTTGCTTTTTGCTGTAAATGGAAAAGGAGAAATATAGACAACATTTGACATGTTTCATAGCCTGCAACTGTCAGTGATACTGCCATGTTTTAAATTGTTATCTCACATATTGAGTTATGTCATGTCTGTTGGACATGGGCCATCACAGTCAGCTGTCCACTTGTTTATGCTTGCGTATAATAATAACACCCCTTCTATAATAAGCGTTTGAGGGGCTGTTCTGTGTGAGTGGGGCTCACAGGAGTAGGCAAGCTTCAAAATCTGCTCCTGCAGAGAGCTGCCTGCAGGAGATGGACACAAGAAAAGCAACAGCTGCAAGGCATTAGCATCACGGTGAATATTAAACATCTTCAGCTTAGATAACATTATTATCCAATTTCAATGTGTTTTATATGTTTACAATCTATCCTGTGACTGTAATAAAAGGTCTGGCAAATTAAAAATGAATTAAAATGATCATAATCACAGAGACACAAAGGCACAGTTCTGCTTCACACATCTTCTATTTAGTGCTAATATGGAGATATTTCAGGAGTGTATTCAGGGGCTCGTGGGTGCACCCTGTTGCCTTATTAAGAGCCTGTGACGTCACGGAGGTTCCACGCGCAGGTGGCGCGCGTGACGCCGCCTGCTGGTGATTGTAGCGCGGTGCAGGAGAGCGGCGGAGGCGCACGAGAGGAATGTCTCCTCCTGTTGCTGCTGCTTCACAGGTTTCCCCGCTGACCTGTCGGACACATGAAGCAGACCGGGGGCCGCTCTGCGTCTCTGCCCGCTTTCACTGAGTTAGACCCGGGGAAGATTCACCTGGAGCAGCGCTAGACCTCAGAGGAACGACCAGGAGGGTCTGTGCGAACATTTGGACACAACTTGGCAGAGAACAAGTCACTGCTGCTGGAGCACTGGTGGTGGTTTGATCTGAGCGAAGCTGCGTTTGACGGGAAAGTAACAAACAAGCGTGAGAAAGCGAGTACCAGATGTTTTTGGAGAATATGTGGCCGACTGAGACATGAGCTCGGCTGCAGCGAGGCACCGGAGGCCCTTCCAGCGGGTGTGCTGCTGCGGAGTCGGGCTGCTCGCCGTGATTTGGCTCACACAGCTCCAGGTCCGGGGACCAGGTGAGATCCTCTGCCTCCTCTGCCTCACTCACACATGACAGCTCAACAATAGACTTGGAGGAGGACGCATTACTTCTTACTTCAACAACTTTATCCAATAGGCAGACAATAGGATACATATTTGTGTTAATACAATTAATTCGGATACATTTACAAAAAAACCCCAAAACAACAACAAGTAAAATATAAATAATTTGTCGTAATCCATAAGTCATATCAAACACGTCGTTCACCAGGCAATAAAAAAATATCTTTTTACTGATATTGTACAAAATGCCTCTGACTGTCAGACACATTTCCACTGTCAGGTCCCACGGTGCTCATTGAGTCACTACTACTGTTTGTCGTGTTTGTTGCATAATATTAACTCATTATAGATTTCTATAGATGCTTCTTTATGAGCGCCCCAGCAGTGTGTGGTAGTATCAGTCCTGAGCTCGTTATCCTGCCCTCACCTCTGTCAGTGGGGTCACACTCTGCCTTAGTGACTCATCTGTACATCTGCGCCTTTGTCATTATCGCCCAGAGACTGAGTGACATTTGATTTTTCCACCTCACTTTGCACTTCAAACCCAACACCATCCATCCATCTTCTTCCGCTTGTCCAGGCCCGGGTCTCAGGGGCTTTAGTCTATCCAGGGACTCCTAGACTTCCCACACCCAGAGGCGTTCCAAGACCAGTCAAGAGACAGGAAGCATCCAGAACCACATCTCCAGATGGAGGAGCAGCAACTCTACTCCGAGCTCCTCCCATTTGACTGAGCTCCTCATCCAATCCCAAAGAGAGCGCCCAACCACCCTGTGGAGGAACTCCTTTCAGCCGCTTGGATCTTGATTACCCAGAACTCATGACCATAGTTGAGGGAGGGAATGTAGATTGACCAGTAAATCGAGAGCTTTGCCTTTTGATTCAGCTCCTTCTTCACCACAACAGTCTGATACAGCGACCGCATCACTGCAGACGCTGCACCGATCCACCTGTCAATCTCACGCTTCATCCATCCCTCACTCGTGAACAAGACCCCAAGAGACTTGAACTCCTCCACTTGAGGCAAGGACTCACCACCCACCCGGAGAGGGCACCACCTTTTTCAGGTCGAGAACCATGGCCTCAGATTTGGAGGAGTTGATCCTCATTCCAGCCGCTTCACACTCGGCTGCAAACCGCTCCAGTGCATGTTGAGGGGTTGGTGTAATGAAGCCATCAAGACTTCATCATCTGCAATCAGTAGAGATAAAATCTGGTGGTCCCCAAACCAGACCCTATTCGGCCCCTGGCTGCGTCTAGAAATTCTATCCATAAATGAACAGAACCAGTGACAAAGGGCAGCCCTGGAGGAGTCCAACATGCACCGGGAACAGGTCTGACTTATTGTTTGCAATGCGAACACAGCTCCTCCTCTGATCATACCCAACACCTTTTTAAATAATATCACTTCAGATTGTTTGAGCGTGGACCAAGGCTGTAAAAGGTCAGGCTCTTACAAATGATTACAGCTATTATTACTTTTATCACACACTATGTCTTCTACTGTTTACAACACAAGGGGTGCCATTGGTTTTCATCAGTCTTCCTTAACATGACACCACCAGTTTCACACAGTACATTTTTATGTAAGATGTAAAAGAAAAATTATGATCTTTGTTTTATGTTGTACAGAGCGGTATACACATTTTGTGATGTGGAAGAATGAGAACTTCAACTAAATCGATGAGATAATTTTGCCAACCACATTTCAAGAAAAAATATCGACTTATATGGCTTTGTTAGGTTAGATTAATGACAATATCTGGTATCAAAATGTTGAAATATACATATCAAATATACTGCAAACATATAACAGTGCATATGACATGTAATGAGCCCAGACAGGACATAGGCTGTACTGAACTGTTTTCCCAAATGAGAAAGTAATGGCTCAGATTACAGGAGCTCACCTGCATAGCCCCCATGGAGGCGTCTGCACCCAAAGGAGCCAGTTTGTCCAGTCAATGAGACACAGTTAAATGACATTTCCTAAACTCTCTTTGGGAGACAAGTTCCCAACTGTTATCAGCTGTTTCTTTAAATAGCCAAGGAAAAGGCTCTGTCCATTTGGAGGAATCTAAATATTTTGCTGACTCATGACAAGGGCTTTTTCACATCACTGTGTTTCTAAAAATGTTTAAACAGTTGTCAGTGTGGGGCCGGTTGACAGTGAGCAGTGCAGACACAGTCCTCGCGCTCGTGTCCACAGATAAATACAGACTTAAGTTATTTACACTGTTCTGCTCATTCACAGCCTGTGGAGATGATTAGGATATTTCCACACAAACACTGTCATCAGCTCACAGCTTCTCTGGACCTATACTGTGTTAGCACCAGGGCAGCACTTTAGAACCGTGGGTTCAATCTGCCATTGAGAAACATGGAAACACGTTTTCTTTATATTAATGTCTTGTCTTGTCTGTGCATGTTCCATGAGCAAAAACATGTCTTACACCAAATCAGCATATTTCTGCCAGCTTGTTTTTGACATCTCATGGTGCATTGTGTGAACTTTGAGTCCATGTCATATCTGTTTTACTGCAGTATTCCAGTTATGACTCTCAGTGATAAGAATATTGACTTAAGTAAAAAAAAAAAAGATTTATAATTCCAAGTCTGATGGTAAAATGGTCACATTTATATAGCGCTTTTCTACCTTTCAAGGCACTCAAGCGCTTTACAACAAGGACCAGTCACCCATTCACACACCAGTGTACGCAGACACTGGGGGCGAGGTGGGTTAAGTGTCTTGCCCAAGGACACAACGACAGCATTCATCTGTGAGGGCTGGAATTGCACCGCCAACCTTCAAGTCAGTGGATCTAACCACTCAACCAACGATGTTTATGTAGAGAGTGGGATTTGAACCGCCAACCTTCGGATCAGTGGACAAACACTCAACCAACTGAGCTACTGTCGCCCCCGATGCATAATGCCAAGTTAATAAGTTAATTTGCTGTGGCCACAAACCTTCATTATTTACAATAATGTATCTGTGTTATCCATCTTGATGACAACACATATCGCAACACGTCATATTCCATAAAACATGACCCCAGTCTTTCACATGCAGTGGTAAGAAGCAGAGAGATTTTCTTGCTGTGTGTAATGAGATGAGCTGGAGGTGACAGAGGCGCCCGCTTTTAAGTGCCAAAGTGGGCAGAGCCATCTGTGGCGATGGCACATTTGAATTTCAGACACTGCTCTTGATGCCACGACATGAAAGCTTAGCTCCGTGCTTCCCTTGAACTACAAAGAGCCTCTACAGCCATAGCTGTCAGGCCCACACTGCAGACAGGGACAGAGGAGCTGGTGAAGACCCCACTGACTGGAGAGAAGGGTGAGACTGACTCAGCCTGGAAGATCCTTCTTCCCTCTGATCCATGCACTGTCTCAGATCACCTGAATCCTTCCCTCTCATCCACCAGCACTGCTCCAACTCTAACTCTACTGTGGAACATTCTGCACCACCTTTATTCAGGCTGGGAACCTTTAAGACAAGTTTGTACCACACCAAAAAAGCAGTCCAAAGTAAAGCTGGGAGCCCAATGACCCACTAAATCTGCTCTGAGGGCCACTTTTGTCCCCCCCCAGTCATAGTCTGCACACACTTAGTGCTAACCTTTTCTTATAGAGTCTTTTCCCTTTTGAAGGTATCATAGAAATCGCCTACCTCATGTGCAGTACGTAAACAGGTTTAGCTCTGGAGTCAGGTGTGTATGATACAAACTAACCACCATTTCTTCTCCAGAGAGCGGAGAGAGAGTGGAGCATCACTGGAGTCGGAGGCTGCTACAATCAGAGGAAAGCCTGAACCAGAGTGAGGAGGAGCTGCGAGCAGGTGACCCACATACACTGTTACACCCACAAGAAAAACAAAAAAGTGTGTGTGTGCGTGTGTGTGTGTGTATATATAGAAATATATATAAATATGTATAAATGTATATGTATAAATGTGTATATACATACATACATACACATACACATAACACACACACACACACACACACACACACACACCACATATATATATATATATATATATATATATATATATATATATATATATATATACACATATATATATATATATATATACACACACACATATATACATATATACACACACACACACACACACACACACACACACACACACACACACACACACACACACACACACACACGTTCACAAGTTTGGGGTCACCCAGACAATTTTGTGTTTTCCATGCAAAGTCACACTTTTATTTACCACATGAGTTGTAAAACGAATAGAAAATATAGTCAAGACATTGACAAGGTTAGAAATAATGATATTTATTTGAAATAATATTTTTTTTTCCTTCAAACTTTGCTTTAGTCAAAGAATCCTCCATTTGCAGCAGTTACAGTATTGCAGACCTTTGGCCTCTAGCTGTTCATTTGTTGAGGGAATGTGGAGAAATTTCACCCCACACGTCTAGAAGCTCGTCCCACATGTTGGTTTGGCTGGATGGGCACTTCTTGCGGACCATACGGTCAAGCTGCTCCCACGACAGCTCAATGGGGTTTAGATCTGGTGATGGACACTCCATTACAGAATATCCAGTCTCCTGCTTCTTCTCTAATGAGTTCTTGCACAATTTGGAGGTTTGCTTTGGGTCATTGTCCTGTTGTAGGGTGAAGGTCTTCATCCCGGAGTCACCTCTTCACTGTAGATGCTGACACTCGCGTTTTGCAGATACTATTCAATGAAGCTGGGGATATTTCTCAAACTAGAGACTCTAATGTACTTATCTTCTTGCTCAGTTGTGCAGGGGGCCTCACACTTCTCTTTCTACTCGGGTTACAGCCTGTTTGTGCTGTTCTCTGAAGGGAGTAGTTCACACCATTGTAGGAAATCTTCAGTTTCTTGGCAATTTCTCATATGGAATAGCCTTCATTTCTAAGAACAAGAACAGACTGTCGAGTTTCACATGAAAGTTCTCTTTTTCTAGCCATTTTGAGCTTTTAATCAACCCCACAAATGTGATGCTCCAGATACGACTGATGCTACTTTTATAGCTTCTATAACCAGCTAAACTGAGCTAACATGATGCACAAGGGTTTTCTAATCACACATGAGCCTCTGACACAATGAACAAACACATTGTACCATTAGACACTGGAGTGATGCTGGAAATGGGCCTCTATGCACCTATGTAGATACTGCACCAAAAACCAGACATTTGCAGCTAGAATAGTCATTTGCCACATTAACAATGTATTTCTGATTAGTGTATTTCTGATTAGTTTAAAGTTATATTCATTGAAAAAACTGTGCTTTTCTTTCAAAAATAAAGAGATTTCTAAGTGACCCCAAACTTTTGAACGGTAGTGTATACATATATATATCTCCAGAAGTTTACATACACTATAGAAAAAGGCACATATGTTTGTTTGTTTTTTTCATTTTAGGTCAATTGGGATTACCTAAATTATTTCTATTTGTTAATTGCCAGAATTTTTTTTTTGAAAATGTTTTCATTTCTTCAAAGGCAGAAGTTTACATATATTTCATTAGTATTTGGTACCATTGCCTTTTAACTCTATGACTTGGGTCAAACATTTTGGATATTCTTCCACAAGCTTCTCACAAGAGTTGGCAGG